>OOFC01033097.1:0-23735 GCA_900323345.1 Pseudochromis fuscus | reverse complement strand
CAGGTTGTATGATATGAAATAAAATCTGGATTCAGATGTTGTTGGGTCACTAACAAAATCTGACTCCCCTATTATTTTGGGAATGCAAGAAGTGACAACTTCCAAATTTTCTCAGCTGGAACATCTGCACCTCTGCTGCTGTTGTGTGTGGTATCAAATACTTAGTCATCACAGAATTGAAGTTGTAGGGGGAGTCAGATTTTGTTGAGGCCACTAACAAAATCTGACTCCCCTATTATTATGGGAATGCAAGAAGTGACAACTTCCAAATTTTCTCAGCTGGAACATCTGCACCTCTGCTGCTGTTGTGTGAAGTATTAAATACCTAGTCATCACAGAATTGAAGTTGTAGGGGGAGTCAGATTTTGTTAGGCCAGCTAACAAAATCTGACTCCCCCATTATTTTGGGAATGCAAGAAGTGACAACCTCCAAATTTTCTCAGCTGGAACATCTGCACCTCTGCTGCACCCACTGTATTTATTGATTTAAGAGCTGATTTTTTTGTTTCCAATGACCTTTCTCCTGGTTTTGTGTTGTTACGAAGTTTATAGTTTGGTTACCTTTTTCTTCACGAGTTAAATTTAGCATTGTTTTGTTTCTAGTTCATGATTGTTTTGCTTGTTATGTTGGCCTGGACTCTTCCTGATGTCATTTTAAGCTTTATTACTGGCAATATACAAATGAAAGTGAGTAACCCTTCGACTCCTCCTGGATTTATGTCACTCTCCTTCCCCCGAGGCCAACCTGGATGTAACAGCCACTGTGGACCGAGCTCGGGGAAAGCCTCCTATTCTGTCAGCCAGCTCTGTGTCGGACCAGAGCACCTCAGGATTCTTTATCCTTCAGGTAGCTGTGTTCAGGTTCCCTGGTGTGTAGTCGGTCTTTTCTCCTCTGTCTCTTGTGGTTCCTTTTGTGTTGTTCCTATGGCTTGTTACTCTTGTGCCACTGTGTGTAGCACTTCTGCACCTTTGTTGTCTCCCTCTTCTTCCAGAAAAACAGCTCAAAATGTGTGCTACTACAAAGCAACATCAGCAGAAACAAATACATCAATTTAACCCTTTCATTCCGAGGTCTGCACATGCGTCTTTGGATTACCGTAATTATGTCACGTTTTGCGCAATCAGAAAAATTCCAACAGTTCCTGAGAGCTGAGACATTGCACTCCACAGTGAGTATGGTGTGATTACGGTAATTTCACCACAGCCTCTCCCAGAAGCCATTAAAACATCTGATTTACTATGTTGTAAGAGTGTAATAACAATGATGCTGAAACAAAAATATCAGAAAAACACAAAAATTCATTTTGATTTTAGAGTTTTAGTGAACAAAAACACTGCAACTCCACATGAACGTTAGATTTTGCATGTTAAATTTGAATTTGAAATCAAAATCAGCATAAAAAGTCCAGGTGGAAATTTGGAGGCTCAGGTGTTAAAGGGTTAACAACAAATGTTCTCCCACCAGTTAAGGATAGAGTGAGTTTGCATGTAATAGCTGAGATGCTTTATATTTTTAACATTGAGCATCTTACAATAATCTGCCAGCCACTAAGCAGCAGAGAGGACACTGGTGTTTTAATGTGGAGGCACAGTGGGCCTGAGTAGGTTATCCTGATGCATCCCTGCTGAGAAGGGGAAGCACGTGCATGATGAGAGCAGTGGGTGGCAAGCTGCCTCCGAAAGAGTCACGCCACATCAGTCTTGTGGAGATTGATGCTGTGCCACGGGTCCTCCAATGCTTCAATTTGTTGTATAGTTGCAAGTATGTGTTGCTGAGGGCAGACAACTGAGTGATTGTGGTTCACTTCAATAGACAGTGGAGATTGTTTCGGTATATTAAAACCTTTTAGTTTGGTTTATTGAATCAAAGCCTGAGGCAACAGAAAAAAAAATCATTGTTCTGGTCAGGTTAATAGTCACAAAACCAAGATCCACCCCTATGTAATACCAAGTAAAACAGATGGAAGTACCTCAGTGACTGGACTGTTATGGCCCCAAAATCAAAACTGGGTGGGTCACAATGAGCCAGGCTGAACTTTAACGCTTGTGTATATTTATTTTCTGTGGCAGCACAAAGAAATCTCTTGCAAACTGGAGAAGAGTCCATCCTTGTTTCTATATTTGAGACCGAACACGGGTTTGTAATTTGCTATGACGCAGAATATCACCACATTCATTACATTTCACATTGACGTACGTCATGTGGATGCTGGTCAGAGGTCAGTATCCAGTCAGCTTCTGTTATGAAACTAGTTCAGCGAGTAAAGCCACAAAGCCTGACTGTTTCCCCATCTGTCTCACAGTGGGGAAGCGTGTGCAGAGCTCCGAGTCCGCTCCCATGAGCCATATGCGCCCAGTGAGATTTCCAATGGGTTGCTGTCGCTGACAAAAATCCTCGTTGCAGGTGCTAGCTTTGGTGAATCATGTTTGTAATCTATATGCACTGTTAGTCCACCTGTGTTGTTTTCTCATTAGCTCCATATGTCAAACACAACCGTCATGTATCCCCAGAAACACCACAGATTAAAATGGGGCAGCTCGCATCACACATACGCTACATACAGGCTTGTGTTGTATATGGAGTGTGGTGGTTACAGGTCAAGAGCTAATGAGCTGCTGGTCCTCAGAGTAAACTTGCTCTGCACCTATTGACCACACTTGTAACGTAAGATAGAGCATACTGAGATAGCAATGAGTAAAACTAGAGGATGTTTAAGGGCTGACAACTAACAATCAATTTTACAGAGCTGCAAGATGCTCATCTATTCCTTTTAGGTAACAGACCATGAACTGTGATCAGTACAATTTGATTCAGATATCTCAGTCTCAAGAGGCAACGCTAATCTAGTCAGTTGTGAGCATGTTGTACCTTTAGAGGAAAAATTGGTTACTTCTGTTCAGGTTTGAATGCATCAAAGTCCCCCACTTGCATGCTGTTCTTTATTGTTATCACACTCTATCTAACCAAGTGAATCTCACTGAAAACACAGAGTTGCCATGAGACAAAAAAAGAAGAAGAAAATAAACATGCATTGTAATTTTGCAATTATAAACAACTTTCTACTTGTTAAAGTCAGATTTGGTTATAAAACCTGGGAAGATAAAATCATGCGCATCCTCTGCGTCTTTAATTTTAGACATTTAACATTTGACCCCATATTTTGCCATGAAAAGAAATCCATTGTAGATGTGCTCAAACTTGTCATATTAGAAATCGTCCGTGATTTGAAGTAAGTGGCTTTAAAAACACAAAGAACACTTAATACAGTGTGGCCTTACGGTGAATCTACACATTATTAATACAGTATATGGGTCATTTATGTGACTCACCAACCAATGTCAGAAAGGGCATTGCTTATAAGTAAGCTTCAAATTGTTTATAAAGGTTTTGAAAATGGATTCACCTGAAGAGGTGATGGTGACTTTCGCTCTGGCAAAATCAACAGAGGTCCCAAAGCCAAAAGCTCATTTTGATCATTCAATCAGAGTTCATTACTTTAGAAACATGTTTCATTTCTCTCAGGGCGACGGGATCACCATAAGAAAGCTCATCCTAATGTGTCTCTCCCCACCTCAGTGATTTTGCAGTATGAACCTCTTTCCCCCTTGGGTGCTATGCTATGTGTGGCGCAACATGGAGACCTAATTGGAAATGATCGCTGACAGAAGCTTGAGCCACAGGGTCCCTTAATGATCCAGGCAGCACTTGGATCAGAGAGAGCCCCCACATTACCTGTGAAAGGCATTTAGAGCAGATGACAGCAGCGCGAGCCCTGTAGTGGGACTGTGGGGTTACAGCCATGTTGTGCTCAAAGTGTTACTGGGTGGGAGAGAGAGAGGGATAGACGGAGAGAGGGGAAAGGCAGAAGGAAGGCAAGCCTTTTTTGACAGATGAAAGCAGAGTGAAAATTGAACGGGCTCTGATGTCATCAAAGAAGATGTTGCCTAGTTTTTGAAGAGTAATTTAGGAACGCTTTCTAATAGCAGGAGACAAACTTTGCGTGCAACTTTTTAGATGCTCCAGCTACTTTTAAACTCAAATGTAACACCAGGCAAACAGACTCACATCATCTAATTACCTCCGCAGAGGAAGTTGTTTTCGTCTGCGTCTGTTAGCAAAAAGTCAATAACAGATCTCAGTGAATTTTTGGGGAGTGATAGGATATTATTCAACAGATCAATATTTAAATGTTATCAGAGGATGAGATAAAGAGAGGAAGAAGAAGGAAGCAATAGGTAAAAATAGTCAAATGTTTTGGTTCCTCACCACTCCTCTGTTTCCTCCTTGCTCGGGGCTCCTCCCTCCTCCTCAGGCTCCTCCCCCTTTGTCGGCTGTCGAGGAAGAACCACTTTGTCACATCTTAATGCTGAAAATGTACATAATAATGCAGGGTCATAATGCTTCATCACTTCTTGCCAGCTGCAGTCTGTCTCTCTTACTTACAAGATTGATTGACAAAAGACAACAGATTATTATCTCATAGAAAATAAAATTCTCTCATAATTTTTCACAAAAAATAAACAACTAAATGAATGTTTTTTGTCTCTCGTATGTGTGCCAGCTATAGTTATATCAGCATGGGAAGGATGCCAAACATGAGAACTTGGAGGGGAATTCAGAAGAGGCCTGTGTATACTTAGCACCAGCAAATATGTTAACAACAGTGGAAAGCTCCTCTTTCTGTGATTCATCTTTGTCAAATGTGGGTCTGTTGCTCTCACTGGAGAACGGGGCAAAAAGGGGAGGGTCTGGATCTACAGCTTCTGTCACTGCTGACACTACAAATGGTTTTTAAAATATACTGGATTTTTTCCCTGCCATATCATACAACACGGTGCGATGAAGGTTGTGCTGAATGGTTTGCTCGTTTATCAACAACTCTTGTAGGCTAGTAGACATGGATGCCATTTTCTACAAAAACACATCTATCTATGCCAAACCATCATCAGAGGAATTTTCTGTGTTCTGTTGATGTGCAGGAGTCTGTTGCCCATTGTGATGTGCATTTCTGGAACTGACTAAAAAAACTCTACAGTTTCATTGCTGGGGAACAAAAGCTGGCATTACAGAATAGCACTGGCAGTAAGTAGATGTACTACACTGAACAATATAAGACGCACGTTGGAATAAACCCAGCACAATCTGAATGTAGTCCAATTTCACCTGCACAAAGTTATATGCATCCTGAGCACCCCCTAGATAATATATAGTAATGATCGCTATAGTTTTGGTTTAAAGGAAAAGAAAACCTATGATCAAAATTTGGAAGATGGGAAAAAGAGAGCTCATACAACTGAGATATCGATCTCTGAAAGTTTGAATCCCCCCATCATGGAGGATATTATGAAGGCCTGTTGAAGCCAATAATGTAACAGCTGATAATGTAATAAATTTGCCCTTTTTGAAATGCAATAGCGTAATAAAAGTTCTGAACTATAATAATTTTTGGTCAATAATGTAATAATTTATTACGTTATTACATTATTGTGATGCCAATAATGTAATAACGTATTAATTTATTAGGTTATTGGCTGCATATTACGTTAATGGCCTGGTAAAAGAAAAAAACTTTGCAAATGTAATAACTGAGCCAATAACGTAATAAATCATTATGTTATTGGCCAACGGTTATTACGTTATCGGTTCAAGACTTTTATTACGTTATTGGCCTAATACATTTCAAAAAGGGCAAATTTATTACATTATTGGCTTCAACAATATTTTAAATGAGCCCATGTGATGTCAGAGCATTTCAACAAATCTGAAAAATGGAGGGATATTTCTGACTGGTTGAAATGCTCTAACATCACATCTTACTGCTTTATCTCTTCTGCATTGAAGAGCAACACAGGTGGAGATTCAGCCCTGATGACATGCACATGATGTCATCATCACTGCAGCACAGCCCAGAAGTGGGACTGCAATACAAAAACACTCATAACCTTTTCCATAAATGATCAAATATGCCTGAAATTATTCTCATGGACTCTCAATATTGCAAGCTATCAACCTATGGGTGTATTTATGTTCCAGTTTCTATTCATTTAAGTGCACATCAATCATGAGAAAGATGTGAAACTGTTCTTAAAATCTTGAGTTTAAGATGTGTGTATGTGTGCGTGTGTGTGTGTGTAAAAAGTCACTAACCTTTTGAGAACACTTTCTCTTCTTATATGTACAATAAAAGCAAAAATGACACAGAAGACAGCCTTTTCCAGACATCTTAAGTTATTTTCAAGTGACTAAAGAAGACCTTGTCAAGTGAGATCCTGACCCAGGTCTTCAATATCACTGTATATGCTAGCCGAGGAGTTTTGACATATAAGCCTCGGGGGCCACATCACTGAAGGCGGGCTTGTTCAACCAGTGTCATTTCCTTGTCGCCTCAGGTTGAAATTTTCCTCCAGTCTATAGGGCTGGGCTGAATCGAACGACGCAGAGTCAATACAGCCATCCATCACGTGAAGTTAACTGACAAGGTGACACTTTAATGAAGCGACTTAAGGTTCCCCTTGGCTATTTTTATTGAATGGTGATGAGTGACATTCTGATGGCATGTTTTCATCATCTTTCACCTGAAGTCTGGAACACTGTGTTTTCCTTTCATACTGTACAAAAACTAGGAAAGTACAAAAGGTTACTAACAAGAATTTTCAAAATCAAGCAACAAGGCAACGCAACTGTTTGACAGAGAAGTTATAGCATTTCAGGGCCCTCATTAAAATTCTTGGTGGAGGATTTATGTTATTCTTGTTAAAAATAAAGTCAATAAAGTCAGTTTTCAGGTATGTGGTAAAACATTTTCCACAAAAAAGTGTGCATCTAAAAATGTGTGGTTATACTGTATTGCATCACAAAGAGGTGAGAAGATGTCATTTTTGTAATCCACTAAAAATACTAAATACTTTCCCAATAAAGGGTTAAAAAAGGGGGAATAAATGTGTTTGGGTTCTGTCCATGAGTTGAAGTAGATTCCCATTTAAACTGGGATTCAGCACAGAAAGTGAGAACAATGGATTAATGCTCTTTTTGTTTTTACTGACTTACTTCTCAACAAATGTTCTGAGACAGTTTGAGAAGCCCACGTCTCCTGCAACTTACATGAACTCAGGGCCATCTGGCACGCTGCCCCTTTCAGACAGCATCCATGCTTTCATGTTGAAATTGAGATCCTTTGGCAAGCCAGAGAGACATCCTCACCAGCTTCCCTTTTGGACAAAGTTGTAGTCCATCCGTGGCTCCCAGTATTTTGGCTGTGGAGCAGTGGAGCAGTCATCTATCCTATCCCTGCATCTGGTTTAGATTTTTTTTTTTTTGTTGTTCATATCAGGGGCCTCTGACAAACTGAGAAATACAGAGTTTGCTTGTTATCTAGTAAACAAGGTATATACCATATGTCTTGAAATATATGACAAAACAAATCTGTTTACATTGACCATGTTTGACCATAGCCAGTTAATAAATTCTGCAGCATTTGTACAGCTGAACCCCTTGTCCCACTGTGTACAATTACCAGATAGCATAATGGACACAAAGAACATCAGTAGTGCAGTTAAGGAGTGAGTCTGGAGAGGATTGTAAGTGCATGAATAACACAAGATGGCACAATGGTAATTTATTTTGATACCTGTTTTACTATATTTTTTATTTATTTTTTAATGCATACAATCTGTGTCAGGCACAGCACATACTGGTACATACAGTTCATCTTAAAATGTGGTCCAGCCCAGAATAACAGTGCAACTGGGGAATGGGTTAGTGTTTCTAAGTGTTGTTTCAATGTCTTGAATCAAGCCAATTAAACCAAAAAGGTTAAACAGATGGAAGTTCTACATCATCTGCTGTATTTAGGGCACATATTACCGTCCTACTGGAGTCTCGTGTGAAAGATCCACATTGCCGTGGTGAAGAGAAATGGGTCACATATGTTTCAGGGGAGATCTACTGGGATTTTTGTTATAATAAATGAAGTTGTCCCAACATACAACGAAGTTAAAATAATCTGCGACTGATGCTTTGTAATAGGTTTGTAATTCTGACCCTATGTGGCTGTGTTTGACAGATTGTTTTTATTTTATTTTATAGGATGTGTACTTGTTTGACTCCTTCTCTGTTGGTTACCTGTTTTTACTCAGAATCGACTGTTGAGGTGTTTTTCATATTTTCCATCTGATGTTCGGTTCCACCTGATTGACTGTTGGTGATTATTGTGGTAGATCAACAAACTTACTGAGAGTTCACAGTGAGTTTCTCTGCAGAGGAAATAAAGTATTTTATAACAAATTAATTGTATTACACACATCACATAACAACATGCAGGCCTTGGAAAATGGATTTGCTCCCTTAAGCGCTCTCTTACAGATATTTTAAGATTCATGAAATGATACAAATGGACAATTTAAGGGGTTGCTGCTGTTCTGAACAATTAAGATTTGCATAAAATTGGTGGCAGGCAGGCCAGTAATATAATTAATCTACCCAGTTATTTTTAGGGATACACGATATTATCTGCACATTGTCGGTATCATTCGATATCAGCTTTAAAATTATGTATTGGACATCAGCCATTCTGCCGATATAATTAACCAATAAAATAATGGGGGTATTGTGCTGCCCCTTTAAGAAATGTAGGTGGATGTTGACTGTGCTGTGCTTTTTGTCCAGGTAGACGTAATTAGTGTTGTTTTTCATTGAAGAAAGCTAGAAATAAGTTGTCTTCAGTCCTCATCCTTTTTTCCTGTGTTGAACCCTAAAGATAACTGTGAGTAATACCTACATTTTATGTTACATTTACCTGTGATGGTCTTCTGGAAAAGTTTCTAATTCGTGTGGAAAACTGAAACGGGAGCGATAGTAATGTGTTAGCCTGTCTATGGTGTTTTCAATGTCAAGTTAGCATTAAGCTAATCCTTTTTTTTCGGTACTTAGCTAATTGATGACAATTTTGTCACATGTTGTGCATAACAATTAATCACTCAACGTTTAAAAATAGTAACAAAAAAATTGTAACATTTTATTATTTTTTTATTTTTGTATTGCAGTTTCACAGTGTTTCTGAAAGTAAGCATCTTAAACTTGCCTGCTGACTCAAGGATGTTTATTCAAGGATCTGTTTAGCTATCTGCTAAGCCAGAAATCAGCTCTACCTCCTAGTAAGGGCAAAATAGTCATTATTGACTCAGGGAGAACATTACCCAAGTCTGTTTTAAGTAGGATAGGCTGCAAGTATCTTCATTGTTTTGTTTAAAAACAGTTGCTATGGATTAATACGACATGTGACACAACGTAAGTTGAAGTATTTTTCTTATTTTGCACAATGAATGATTACTGATGTTACATCAGTTTCAACTTTGTCTTATGTCTGCATTTGTCCACGGGCCAGCGTGATAAAGAGTATGCAGAATAAATAGCAATTAGTTGTGGGTGGAAACATATCGGTATCGGTTATCGGCCAAGCAAGTTGTAAAATATCGGAAAATTGGATATCAGCCAAAAATCCAATATCGTGCATCTCTAGTTATTTTGTAGGTATAGTACATACATCAGTGTTAAATCACCAAGACAAGAAGCAACTAAGACTGAAAGCTGACCTGAACTGATCAGAAGCCCAAGACAATCAAGTCTTTTTAAAATGGCTTCAAATGATGCTGCTATTTAGTGCAACTACTGTAAACTCAACAGTAAATGTTCTTTTGAATGTTCACTGATTTATTATAACCTGTAGAAATACCTCAGCTTACCATACACTTGTGTAAATATGATACATTATGTGTAGAATAGATTTTGTTTGGAAAAAAATATTTACCAGGAATTACATGAAGGTTCAACTATTTTTATTACAGTCATAATATGTTCTGGGACATTTCATATAACTTTTCATCTAACATCTGGCTGTGCAGCAGCACAAATAGTAAAGCTAGAATCGGTTAGTGAGATCCAGTGGCTCTGAATCCAATTACATGCATTTGCCTCAAAAGCAGCTGATCTGCAGCAATCACAAAGAAGAGAGTGCTCTACTGTATCAAGTGCTTTGGATAAATCAATAAACACAAAACAGAAACAGCAAAGCAATTCCCCGTCCTATCTGGGAAAACAGAGTATGCCATTTAATAAATAAATGAGAAGTGTGCAGAATCATTTTTCATCTTAGGTACAAGAACACAGTCAGTGGTTCAGTGTCACTAATCAATAAACAGTGCATTTATCCAAAAATGCACTGTATGTTTCAGTTTTTATTGCAGCAGGCATCCGGGTGATTTTATTGAGCGTGCATTTGGGGTTTTACACAAAAAATCCCTTCTGTCTCTGTCTCACTATGGCTCCTACCCGCAGCCAAAACTCATTTGTTAAGTGTAAATGTTTAGCTGTAAGCTCTAATGGCACGAAACTGGAATTTATCTTGCCATCTGTCTTCTCCCAAAAACAGATTTGCTATACAAATACTCAACAGTCAATATTAGGCTTTGATAGAGGGATAACCTTTAAATTTGAAAAGTTCAAAATTGACTTTTTCTCCTATGCCTCCCATAAGCATTCACTACCAACCTGGTTACAAAGTGAAAGTCGCTAAAATTGGGCTAGGTTTTCATGAATGCCAGTTAAATGTCATAAATGATCTCTGCATTACTGACTTATCTATGTTTTCAAACCTTTTTAGCTTCACAGTCTGAGCAGTAACAGAGGAGCTGTGTCCCTAATGGAGCATTGCTGCTAATGGGCTCATTTTAAAAATAAACTTCAAGGTTATTCATTTCTAAACCATATTTGTTTTACCAGCAGACGTGAGAGCTAATTCTAGAGTCCCTTTGTTATCTGAAGGTGCCTTGATTGGTTTATTACACAGATCTGAACCTCTCCCCTTGAGAGTGTTGGCTTTGCTAAATTTCCGGCGCCAACAGGCCAGCGATCCTCTGAGTACTGCAGTGTTAGGTTTGATTAGAGAGGTCACCTTCAACTCAGAGGAGAGTCACTGCTTATAAAGGACTCTTCCTGTAACCTGCCTCATTAACTGTATTAACTCCCTTTGCTACTAAATTTGTGTTTAGCATGCCTCTGAGGGACTGTAATCGGTTTGGACACCAATTTGTTTTTTTTGTAAGTGTCAGAAGAAGCAAGGACTCCTTCCTTTTTTCCCTGACTGTAGCTCTTATTTGTTTGAGGTGTCATTTTGTAACTTAACATGCAAGAAAAGAAAACTCCTCATGAATTAGGAATAACACTCCTTATGAATACATAAAGAAACACAGTACAAATTAACTTATTGTTTCCAAAATGTGGAAACCCTTACTTTCCAAATACTGTGCAAAAATGATTGTTTTCCTGGTCATTTACTTTCTTATCTGCTTAATTAGATAATGTGTGCAAGTGTATAGTAGGTGGAATTTAATACCCCCGTTCATCTTGACTGAAGCAATAAAGTGAACACAATACAAGCTACATTTCAAATTACATCAATGAACCACTGTGGTAATGATGCATGAGTTTTGGAGCTGTGTTTTGTGATTGTAAAATGTATTTATTACTTATTCCAGCAAGTTTTTATATCTGAACGACAAAACAGTCCATCTGTCATGAGATTGTGCTTTACAAAATACAAATGTGTTGATGTTCCAACAATTAGCATTTGCTGATCTGGTGTCCATTTGTAGGAAAATACAATTTCATTTATGCGTTAGAAGTCCAGTTGTAAAAGAAAAGTAAATAAAAAATGATGCCATCTATTGTTTGAAGACACAACAAAACAAGTTGTTAAGAGTGGAGGATAAAGGACCCGAATGCACAACACAGGACAAAGAGGTGAAATAAACTAAAGAGGCGATGAAATGAACACAAGTAACAAAAAGTGCTGCTGTGTTTCAACAAGGGACAAACTCCAAAAGGGTGTCCAACAGAGCAAATCCAGATAACAGGGGCGGCAGTAGCTCAGTGGGTTGGGACTTGGGCTGGGAACTGAAGTATAGCAACCCCCACCCCCTCACCAACTGCTCCACGGTGTGCCCTCTGTGGCGGCGCCCTCGCTCTGGAAACTCTCCACACCTGTTGTGGGAGTGTGTGTGTTGTCTGGGGCCTACTCAGAGGGTAAATGTAATTTCATTGTATACATTGTCATAGGCTGGTGCAAGGGCTATGACACCAACACTATAAATAAGCAAACAGTAATTTATTAACAAAGTAAATGAGCAAATTGGTTCACAACTAATAAAGGTGGAGTGTATGCGTCAGCGAGATCAGTGGTGGATGTGTGGGTGTGTGGATGTGTAGTGCAGTGCATGGTGGTGGTCGCAGAAAGGAAAACAAGAAAACCAGAGACAACCAAGACCAAAACCAAGATAGAGAGAGCCCATCCCTGGCTGGTCCTGTTAAACCTGGAGCAGGGGCCTAGGCGGTCTCCATCAGGGCGGAGTCTGTAATCAGAGCACAGGTAAACACCCCAACAGGCCAACAGCAGGGTCGTCACAACGTGTACACCGTATAGGAAGCACACAAGCTGACAAAAAGCAAGGAGAAGACCAAAGAATACAAATAGCTGAAGCAACTGAGTCTTTAACATGAGGCCAGTGTGGAAATGTGCGATGGCCTCTGGCTCCAAAAACCCCCACAAATCATTCTGAGGTCATTAGCTAGAGTCAGGTCTTGTTATTAATGATGTGGTGTCCATTTGAAAATCCTTTCCTCATGAAGATCAACATTTTGCAGTGCTCACTGTCAAAAATCTGTGTACACAGTAACAGAATGGAAAGGCCTGTTTGTGTAACTCTCTCTAAATTTAACCTTTATATAATAAACCTCCTGTTATGTTACTGAGACAAAAAAAATAACTGTTGACGGGCTCTCAAAATGAGCAAATGAGATCTGAAAAGCTATTCCAATTATTGCATTTTTTCCAGTGAGTGCCACGACTTTCATACTAAAAACTAACAAAACAAACAACACTAACTGAGGCGATATTCTTCATAAACACATGAATTCAGTGGACTTCAAAATAGACATTTTAATATGAATCAGTGTTTGTTGTTGTTTTGGTTTTTGTTTTTTTTACACAGCCTGCAGATCAGAGTATACAATATAATGCTATTGTTGTTTGCACAAACATGTAGTTGTTTACATGGAGGATGCAAGGAGGTGGATAATTTGCTGAGAAATGAGGCTTTCTGGTAAATGAATTATGGGAGTTTTATGAAATTGCTCTGAGTTGACCTTCAGCTGAGAAAGAGAGGTTTGTTGGAGCTGTGCCACAGGAAGAAGCCGGCCACAGTCACGCCTGTTGTCTGATCGTTCCCAGGAGATTGGGTTTGTTGACTCGTTTGACTTTGTTTTGTTTTTGCTGCTGCTTGGAATGGCTTAACAAATTGTTGGAGTGTCATTGGGAGGTGATGTAGCTGTGCTAGATGAGTCGCTCCATCCATCCTCCATCACAGTCCTCCGGTGTAATCATGTGATGGATTGACCACATGGCACAAACTTCCAATAACAAGTATTCTAAATGACGACAGGAGCACAGCCGAACCGCTTGAGACCTCTGAGTCAAATGAGAGGGAGGAAGAGCCAGAAAAATAAGATCAGTAGGTGTTGTTATGAGCAGGCCTCTGGAGCTTGACTCAGGCCTCGGTAAAGATTTTGGTGACCCTGAGCTGCTCTCGGACTCTAACTAGCTTCGATTATGCATTTAATTATAAACTGAAACTCAAGACTTCCTATTTACGACATTCAAATACAACCAAATGACATAATTGGCCTTTTTTTTTTTTAGCATTTTTTTTTTTTTTCACATTATCAGAAACACTATTTGCTCTCTAGCCTTGCAGGTCAACTGTCACGTTCAGGCACACAGTGTTTATTACTGCTTCACTCCATGGTTGATGACGTTACTGCTCTGCATGTGTTTTCTCTCCTGTGCTCAGACAGATATCTCCCCTCCCCCTCTCTGCAGCAGGTGATCGAGGACGGCTGGTCTCCAATTGCTCATCAGGGTTGAGAGCACAAAGGCTGAGGAAGAAGACTCGGCCAGTGCCAGTGAGCCACCGGGCAGCTTTTAGGTGGCATGTGGCAGAGTGTGATAGTGTACTGAGCGTGGTGGCTTTACTCTATTTTTTCTTTGTTTTTTGGCAGGAGGATGTTTTTTTGTATGTTTTTGTGTGCTGTATTTTAAGTGGTGGCCGCTGCTTTGTTTGATACCATTTTTCTGTTGATCATTTGAGTGGTTACAGTGGTACGTTTTGTTTTCTTTTAATTGGAAATAACATGTATTATTTAAGATTAATCCTATGTGTCTCCCTTCCACAGATTGTGTATAAAAAAATGGACATTGGCAATACGTAAGTGCCACAAAGTGCAATACCACCAATGGCTACTAGATGCTGACGCTAAAATACTTCTTCACTCAGCAAATACTATGTCAATATTTATATACTTTTTTCTATAAGCTAGGGCTGGGTGTATCGATGTAAATATCGATAGTGTCGATACCAAGATGAGTATCGGTATCGCATCGATTCTAACATGATGAGATTGATACTTTTGTTGCAGTTTCTCTTCCATACATCCAGCAAATTACTTGGATTTCCTCACAGAGTTCATTCGAGCGCAGCTTCTGTCCAGGCCTGTCTGTCTATCCAGGTAATCTCCAGCACTAAGTCAGGTTTTTAACAATGTAATTGGTGATCAGGGAGGCAATTTTAGCAAACTGATTGAGCTATTATCACATATTCAGCCAGTTTAAAAGATCTGAATTGGTTTACTCCAACTCAAAAATATGCACTTCTATAAAGATTCATATCTCCAACCTGAAATATGAATATGGCTGAATATAATAACCCTTTTGTGTAGTATGTACTGTAAAATAAACATGTTTATTTGCCTAAAACCTTTGTCCTGTGTTTTATCATAATCAAAAAACTAAAGGCAAAATCACAAAATTATTCAATAACCAAGACAGTTCAATTAAAAAATATTGGTATCAGTATCAGCAATGTGTTTACTTGGTATTGGATCGATACCAAAATTCCCAGTATCGCCCACCCATAGCGTAACTCTACTCCACTTCTTCATTGGTCCATTTGCAAAATAGTTTCATAAGTAAGTAGATATCAAATCTGAAAGAAGAGCACATTTGGCTGGTTTGATTGACAGGTCTTGGTCTAACAGTCCGTCCCCTTGCTGCTCCACAGCTCTACTTTCTCATCCACATATTGTAACCTCTGGCTTCACAAATCCAAGATGGCCAAATGGCACATTCAAGGCTTCAACACGCTAGACCACAAGAAAATGATTGACATAACCACCAGTGAGTGACAGGTCACTCACCAGTCACGGTGGCTCTGTCCATCTTGTGGACTTTACGAGGGAAAGTAAGAGTGGTGCACACATGTAGTGTCCTCCTCAACTGAGTGCAGCCACTTGTTGTTTCCAATTGCCAGGAAACCAGAGTTAATAAATTCAAGCAGGGAAATGCAGGCTGCACCACAGAAAGCAGCACACAATGTAGTACACCACTAAAAAAAGCCCTATGCAAGTCAGCACATCATAAAAAGATCGTAATAAATACATAGTGTGAAGCATCAATCACGGTAATATGTTTACACATCAATGAGCAATTTCATAACTGTTGTTTATTTGTGTTGGAAATGCACAAGTAGGTTTCACAGGCAATTTAGTCAAAATCTAAAATTTGTTTGCTTCTAAACATAAATGGATTTTTGTAAATCTGGGTGGACTAACAAACTGCATTTGAGTCCACTTTTACAAAATTGGTCTGAAAACTGCAGTACGCAACACAAATACTCACTTATCATAAGTGGTGCCTGAAGTCAAACATTTTATTTACCATACCGCTTCCACAGGTTGTTATGAATTGTTAAGTAATCATCAAACCATTTTTCTTTACTCTGTGTTTTGTCAAAGTCACACTTATTTTTAGATGTTACCTTCCACACAGAGTGAGTGGGAGAACATAACAAAGAGGAAATGGCACACGGTCACATGACATGTTTACTCAGCTCTGTGTTTCCACCGTGTGACATTGATTTTAATTTGCTTTTGTACCACACCCCATGTTGTTCACTTGTTATCTTAAACATGCCACCTTGGATCAATGGCCAACATCTGTGTAACTTCTCCTCAATAAGAACATTGAGCGAGTTAAACAAAAAACATCAGCTGCTCAACATGACATGTACGTTGTGTTGTTGTCCTTGAAGGTCTGGGCAGCTGGCCTGAAGAGACATGAGGCTGAGGAGGCTGATCAGGCCTTGAGAAGATCCAGAGTGACAGCACATCAGTACCAGCCTCTTCTCCGACATCCCCCCTTCATTACCGCACTGTCACTCTCTAAATGTGCAGACATGCATGCAAGTAAACACACACATACCCGTGCACACAAGAACCCGCACGCACACACACTTAGCGAGCAGTTTCTTTATGGAGATTGACTATGTAGGGCAGCCTCCTTCACTGTGTACAGCAGTGACATTGACACATTGTAACAGCGGAGATTCATTTTCTCACAGGGTTGGTTGGGGGTTTATTTTAAGCCCGGGAGTTTCACGGAGCACACACCAGCTTGCTGCCCACTCCAAAACTGGGTGAAGGTGTGACTGTGGGAGGGTTTTATTGTAACATCCTTTTTAACCCTTCGCTCTGACTGAAGCTTTGTGTGAGAAAACTGCACCTTCCTCTCAGACTTATAACTATAAATAACAAGAATGTAAATTTCTGGAAGGATCAGCAAAATGCTACCGTTGCAGTAATAGTGTACCCAAACGTCTGTTCGTAAATATCCACAAATGTTTGTGATGTTTCTTGAACTTGCTTTATCATCTGCTTTGCATTTAGACTGCCTTGGTACAAGAAGTTTGTTGTACTGTGTAGATTGCAGGTGATAACAGATGACAGAAAAGCTTCAATGGAGACCTTTTTTTCTTCAGGATGGAAAGGTAGTTGTTATCTGCACACCTGTGTTTGTAGAGCAAGCCACAATATTTTGTGGTGTTTTTCCCCTTGAATATAAATGTGGGTTAAAACATGGCTCCAGTTTTACGACAACCAAAAAACATATTTATCATAAAATGTGGTTATTGTGTTATTATTGTACTTTTTGACAGCATTAAGGCATCACAGGTGTCAGCTACAAAGCACTTACTGTGTGTTCACATCAGACGCAGGGTGAATTTGGAGTGATTACATAATAAGTGAATTCAGAGACAGGATGCTCTGAATAGACAATTTCAAGCTGTGCAAGTTGAAGAAGTGAAAAATTTGCAACACTTGGTATCACAAAAACCAATCAGCTTTGTGATTCCCCATTTAATGGAGGACAAGCTTGTGGTCACCGTCTCTGGCCATCCAGAGCTTTATGACATGGCTGTGACTGTACCTGGATATAACCAAGAAGGACAGGACTTTTTGCTGTTTCTGAGACTTCCACAGCAGGTTTTATGGTGGTAAAATGTATAATCTTGTTCATTGTTGATGGCAGAAGTGGCAGTTTGCAGGAGGAGCACTGCTATTGGCTGTTATTCACATGTTGGGGAAATGCTTTGTATTTGGTGTGAACGGTGTGTTTTGTGTATTAGACATTTACGTCTAGTTTCATTGGACCAGACCTGTCAATCAAATGAACTATGCCTCTAAATACTCCCCTTTTTGAAGAGTAATCATGACCTAATTATATTTTTTTGGGTCCACCAAATCACTGATAAGAAGAGTTGACTTTAGCTAATGGCATCAAAATGAAATGAAAAATGTATTGTAAAATTCTTAGTTTTCAATTTGAGGTTTTTTGGAGTCAGCATCTAGTGGCTGTTGGTAGTATTGTACTTTTTTGCACTTCTACATTGGCCTAATTTTTTTAGACCAGGTTACTTTGCCCATCTCTACATGCAGCCTGTGGTCTATAGTATGCTGTATTGATACTATAGACTGAACACTGTTACCTTCTTGTGGTCAAGTAGAAGCACTATCCTGTTTAAACATTCACTCATTTTAAGAAACAGGGATTTTTGTTTCTTCAGACAGGATCCCATCATCTGATCTTTTCAAAAAAGTAATAAATTTGTTTCTTGGTTCATACCCTGTCAAAAACATAAATGGATAAATAAAAATAAAATAAAACAAAACAGTGTCGTTGTTGCCCGCTCACATGCCAAATGAAGGCTTTTATGAGCAGCCTCACTTTTCCTGAGAATATCACCACACACCTCTAAGCAGGACATTTATGCAATGCACAAGCCTATAAATTCACTGAGTAAAAATCAAGGGCTCAAAGGGTTAAACCAATAAAACCTCTTACTACAGTGGGTCCTGTCAACATTAAATTTCCCAGATATTCAATAAACTTGGTTTTATTGCCATTTTAGCTTTGCTGGTTTAATTAGCATCACAACACAACAGTAAACTGCACCAACACAGATGTTGTGTTCATGTAAACACAAACTTGTGACTAAGAGAACCTGTAATTATTTGTGGGGTTTGTGCAGCACATTCACAAGTGCTAGCAAAGTCAAAATATATTCATGACATTCAAACACAAACAATAGTCTTGGACTGATGTAGTAATTGTTTAATCACAGCCAGTTAAAGGAAAACAGTAACTGCACATACTTGTTTTTGTCTTTAAATCCTGTTTTTTCTTTTTTTGGTTCCTCTGTGGGAGCTTGCTTTAGCTCTGTGTGGGAGGTGGGTAGTGAGTGTGTACTTGAGAGCAGTGCTTCTGGCAAACAGCAGGCATGAAAAAGCTCTACAATGGAGTGACAAATACTAAAACGTTCAGTCTTCATGATGGGGAAAAGAAGGGAAAGTGAGGCCCATGGTGAAAATATCCTGAATTATTTTCAAGATCTGCACAATCTTTCTTTGTGACCTCTATTTTAGCCCATTGTAAGATTGCTGTTGACCGCTGATTGCTGTTCCTTCACCTTATCTGAAACAGTGGTTAAAAGTGAATATGGTGCCTGTTGCAATAGTAATAGTCAGAATATATAGGTTTTGCAGTATTAAACAGCAAGTGCTACTCTAATTGCACTGTGTTGTAGCTGTCCTCTGAGATCCTCCTGCTCGGCTTTGTCAATACCGTTCCCATATTGGCCGACTCGCCCAACAACAGCAACAAATTAGATTCTTACAAAGCACAGCATAGATCATTAAAGACTTGGCCCAGATGGTGCTGTGTGGCACATCACTCTCAGGGCCATAATGTAGCCATTTGGCACTAAAGAAGAGAGCCGTTTATATTTAGTTAAAGAAGATGAGATGAGATCAGACACCTTTCTTGCACATGTACAGGTGTCACAGACATTGAAGCCATGTATTTATGTCTTAGAGTATAAAAAATAAAAGGAAAAGAGTTATTTAAAAAGTCTTTCAAAAGCTATTCAGGCATAAACAATGCTGCACATTTAGCGATTGCAGGGAGGAGACTGTGGATGTGGGTTGGGTGGAGGGTATTATGAGTGTGTTTGGTATGAGTCTTCATGCTCCGTGGTCAGTGGTGTCTGACCTGGCATCCACAGCTTTTCCACTTTAACAGAGGCTCCAACTAACACCACAGTACAGTCACAGTCTTCTACCCAATCATGACTTGTAACAAAATATATTATCCCCAGTGGGCTCTCCAAGCACGGGTTTGATGCAGCAAACATTATTTATCTTTCAACACAAAACAAAAATCCATACCACAGGGATTTTTCTGGCATTTAGGAGTGCCCACTATGTTAATGTGTGATTAAAGAGTAGCAGCAAGAATGAAATGGTGGTGAGACCAGCACTGTTGTATGGTTTAGAGACAGTGCTACTGAGGAAAAGACAGGAGGCAGAGCTGGAGGTAGCAGAGATGAAGATGTTGAGGATCTCTCTGGGATCAGGAGTGAATACATCAGAGGGACAGCACATTTTGGAGATGACACCAAAGAGTCCAGACTGAGATGGTTTGCACATGTACAGAGGAGGGATAGTGAATATATCTGTAGGAGGAGTTTTGAACAGTCAGGCAGGAGGGCTAGAGGATGTAGTGAAAGAGGACATGAATGTATTTGGTGTGAGAGAAGAGGATGCAGAGGATAGGGTCAGATGGAGGCAGATGATTTGCAATGTTCAAAAGTTTAACCCTCCTGTTATGGTCATTAATGTGGAATAACAATAATGTTGTTTAAAGTTGCAATGTAATGGCATTGTGAGAGTATCCCCAGCAAAACAGGATACATAGGAGTGACCAGATATTTTGAACAATTTGATTGGACCATTGAAAAACAATGAAACTCCACAACTATCCAACTAACATTACTTGACAACACTAGTATTACATACTGTACATGCTGTTTTCTCTGTCCTTTGTTGTAGAGCAGCACACAGCTGCTGTAGGTCAGAGCTGACACCAAAAACAAACCTGCTAAACACGATCCAGCTGCTCCGACAGATATTTGTTTATCGTCACCTAGCAACCAAACTGTGGCGACATTCAATTACATTCTGTAAAAACTGTGACACAGTAACATGTTGTTTCTAATGGAACCATTGGCAACTCAACATCCCAATCCCAATCAACACTATACAGTTTGTTACAGATGCAATACTGTTCCAACAAACCACCGATCACTCTGTAATGATGTCTGTCAGTGTTTTCTGGTGGTGATCTGAATGGTGCTGCTAACCACAGATTGGTGGATGTAATGGTAATGTTGGTTGAAGTTTTGTTTTTTTACTGGGAGGTAAATGTGATTGAACTTTACTTTTGTCTGATATACCAAATTAAAGGGAAAGGTTTTAGTTTTTTTTATTAAAAAGACATTTTTCATTTCAGGTCAACTTTAAGAGTAGTATCCAAACAGACATTATTTGTATCCTATTAGTTGGCACATACAATTTCAGTATTTGTTCACATGTCACAGGTGTAGTAATGAAGTGAGATATTGTGTGTGTCTGTGTAATTAGGTGAAATATATCACATTGACAAAGAGTGATGTTCCAAATTTGGTATTTGTAACCTCCACTGTTGAGCCAAATAGGTGAAATGTACCGTATTCATTTTGAATGGTAATTACACTAATTGAGGCCAGCAGAAGAAATTCCATATTAAAAAAATAATAATAATCATACTTTTAAATGTTTTTCATCAGTCAGATCAATTTGATGTGAAGCATAACAGGAGATTTAATAGAAGACTTTTTACAAAAATGGACCCGGGTCCACTGTTAAAGTGTGTGTGGCTGCGTGGCTCCCGGCCCACATTCCCAGCACGGTGCTGCATAAGACACAGAGAGGTTGATTAGTGAATGCACAACACCTGTGTCAGCCAGCTCAGCCTGGCTCTGCATCCTGAACCTCCACCCCACCTCCACTCCTGCAGCTCAGCAATAACCACACACCGCTGCCACAGTCAGGATTTGCCCTTTAACCCGACACAGACTAAGTAACTGGGCCGGTGTCCAGCTTTGGCTGTAACACCTGTTGGAGCAGCCAAAAACAGACCATTCACAGGCACAGACTGAAATTAGTAAAATGATTTATGAAAGAATGAGATCACATTAGAATACTTTCTATTGCACATACAGGAAGTTAATTGGTTGTAACATGCAGTGCTACTTATGCATTGAGATGAATGAACCATCACAATGCAAATCAGTCACACTAAGCTGCCGTTTTAATTACAGTACAGTCAATGAATTTTTTTTTTTATTTATTTATTTATTTTATGGACAACATTTTGATGCTCCATAGAAAGAAAAGCACAGGTGTGTAATGTGGCATATATGTCAAACACGTATTGGTTGTTTTAAATGTACTGGCAAATGATGTATTTTGTCATTCTGATGTGATGAGTAGTTAAGTAGAGTTTGAGTTTCCCCATGATTAAGGAGCCAGCTGTTCACATAGAAATGAGATTAGACAGTCCAGAAAAAAAGGAAAGTCTGCTCAGACAAAAAAACAAAACAGGAACAATAGGCTTAGACAAACTGAAATCTTCAAAAAATGTTATGATAAATAAACTAAGAGTTATGTGCACTGGGATTTTAAATCCTTGAAAAGTTCAAATCTGAAAGCAAAGTAAGAGCAAAAAAAAAAAAAAAACTTCGAGAGAGTAAAGCCCAGAGAGATACAGCTTTAAATAACCCACAAATTTCAGACTCGGGATGTATGATGGATCTTAGCGTGCCGAAAAAAGAAAAGTGTTGGAAACAGCAGAAATAGGAGAGCAACAGTGTTCCCAGTTGAGTATACAAGAGCACTAGATGGTCATCTTGAGATTTTTCTGGAACATTATAAATGTTGCATGGCAGAAGAAATGAATGCCCATTTTGGACAAGTGCAGGAGAAAACCCTATTCTACTAAAAGGCATCGTCCTGAGAAAGAAAGTCACCTTTGGCCTCGTAAAATGCATAAAAGTGGGAAGTTTCACAAAACTACACAGTAGAAGTTTCCCCTCTACCTAGATACTCTTTATGGTGGAAAAAGCTTCCTTTCTGGCCCAAATATATGGAAAACATCATCAAAATAGATTAGATGAGGAGATGATGAGTGATATCAAGGTTTTTTCTTTAATTTGAATAGTTGTAACACAACAACATACTGTCTAAAAAAGCCTGTTAGCCCATTTAAAAAAGGCAAAATTGCATCAGGATGAAAGTAGCGCAATGAGCAGAGCAATTGTCCTTCAACATGAAGGTCTAAACCCAAATAATCCCCATGACAGCAAACATTCACCCAACTAAAATGTCCTTGAAAAAAAAAAAAAAACTGAATCCCAGAGGCGCTGTACTGTAGCAGAAGTTCTCCTTTGGGGATTACTAGAGTAACACAAAACTAAAATTAAACCACGCACATCAACGGGGCTGACTGCTGGGAAGAGATGCTCTCCTTTTACAAGAGAGGAGGCTGAGATGATGCTGGAGAAACATATGCATCAAATCATTTTGTAGGATCATCACATGCACATACATGGACGCTGAGACTGATTAAACCCTGGATCGAAATTATAAAGGTCAAGGTAAAAAAAAGTTAATTGCTTTTACTGATATATAAATCTTAACAGTGCAGTATCTACTAGGATGAAACAACTGTTAACACAATGTAAAGACACAGAAAGAATGAAGGGAATAACCTAATCAGCAACTAAACCTAAAGAAGTAATTCAAGCAATTTGGTTTAAGCTTATCTACATACACATATATAGGGTTATTATCTGTACAGGCAAACCTGTAATGAACAAAGTAATGACATTAGAAAAAAGGAAATTGCTAGTGGAGAAAACATGTTCCCTGGAGGAAGTGGCAACATGTGCTATGAACAGTGAATATTTATTAGAGCAGTGTTACCACATAGCAGCAGCACAGTACTCCATGATGGGAAAATGAACATTAATGTCATCACTGCTTAGAAATACCCAGTGAGGATGATGGGCCTCCTTCACCAGCGGTTTCAAATCTGGTCTTAAACCCTCCTAGCTACATTTGAGTGGCAGCTCATTTGACTAAATTAATTGGAAATTCTGTGTTTTTAATTTAGTTAAATACAATTGTGTTTTATTATAGGATTTAAACTACAATATGGTCTTTATCATTTATATATATATATATATATATATATATATATATATAGATATATTTTCCACACTATAAGCTGCACCTAAAAGCCTTTAATTTTCTCAAAAACCGACAGTGCACTTTAATAATAATAATACATTTTATTTGTAAGCTCTTTTAACAAATTCTTGAAGACGCCTTACATTAATAGAAAGAATCAGAC
>OOFC01033094.1:2997-16281 GCA_900323345.1 Pseudochromis fuscus | reverse complement strand
GCAGGCTGCAAAGGAGTTCTGCAGCAGGGATTGCATTGTCTTTAAGTGACAACCTGCTTACTAATCCACTGTCAATGAACTTTTGTTTAGAAAGCTGTCGTCGGTAAAGTGCCTCGCACAAACAAACAGATCTTTTGGGAGGGGGGTCTTTCCAAAATGAAGTCCAGCCATTTCTGTCGCACGGTCTCGTTCTTCGGCAGACCAGAAAGAGGGCAATCTTCCTCACATCCAAAGATGCATTTCTTCCATGAAGGCATTTTGAGAAATGTTCTCTGAAAAGTAATCAGAAACGGGAGCTCCATGACGCGCAGTCCACCAGGTGCTAATTGCTGCTACCGCTGTGTGTTTGTTTACGTTGGGGAGGGGAGCTCTGCTGAGACGGGAGCAGTGGGCGGTGGCTCGGCAGGTGACGAAAGGTCGGGGGCGTTGCAAGGAGGAATAGGCGTACCTAGGAGGAACGAGGCATAACAGCTTCCACAATGGCTGCCATGAGAGTTTCTAAAGATTACTCAAACATACGTGAATGGGCTAAAGAAACACTTCAGGCATGTTTTTAATGAGGGAATGACATAATAACATGATATAAAGCTTGAAAAACTCAATTTTGCATAATACCCCCCCTTTAACTATGACATCAGAATAACTTGTGGAAAAAATGTATTGACTGAATATTTCAGGATTGAAAATGAGGATTTTGAATTCAGTTGGAGCCAGTGGTCCTTCTTTCATACATGGTGTATGGTCACATGCCTTACATGTTATATTTGTTATTTTAAACAAATGACGATGTTCCTCCCATTATTTATGACCATATTTATGTGGACTTCTTCCTACAAAAGTTGCCTATGACATTTTTGTGAAATATTCACATTTATTTTTTTGCAAAGAAAAATATGGTACAGTAGCTAAAATCTGGCAATTAGCTTAGCTTAGCATAAAGACTAGATGCACAGTGAGTATTCTGCAAGCAGCACCTAGTGGTATTGCACTTTGTGCTTCCACATTGGCCCATACATCAGCTTTCCACTCAACATGCAGAGAAACACAACCAGAGGCATCTTGATCCCCTGATGGATAAAACAGAGGCAGAACAACTGTCATTTTTATGTGAAACAGTCTCATTGTTCTCAGTCTGGCTCTTCACTGTGTTGTTAACAGAGACCTGGTAGCAGATCAACTAACCGGGTGACTATCTGTTTTCTAAACTCTCATAGCTACTGCACAGCCCTCACGTCTGGTAAACTCATTTAAACAGGCGAGCGGTTTACGTAAAGTTTGGCAGGTGTTGGCCCAGAGCGAGCGCCGACAACGTGGGAGTGTTTTGGAGCAGAGAATATAGAGTCATGAACAGGAATTAATACACAGCAGCAACACCACAAAAAAGATAATGATGTGTTTTCATACGAGGGTAGGCAGTCCGCCCACCCACAGAGTCTGAGCAGGGTGTTTTTAATGGCATTTTGGATCATTGCTGTTGACATCCTTCTTCTGCTGAACTACAAAGTGCCAGCAGCAAGAAAAATAAAAACACATTTACAGGCTTCCACTCATTGGAAGTGCAATTATGCCTCTAAACTTCAGGGGAAACACAGGACCTCTGCACACTGCTGTCATCTCCCAGCCTTCAGCTTGGATTAAGACGACAAACAGGCGAATGTCACTGTCATGAAAAACTTGTTCACTTGGGTTTAAAGAAGGTTTGTATGATCTCCAGCATGGAGGATGTGAGTCTCAGGTGAAGGGGAACATAACGCAGGGCGCTTCGTGCTTTGTCTCCACCACATGTTGTCACTGAAGTTTTATTATCTCTTAATGTTCAGGGGAAAAGAAACGAACAGCTGCTGAGAAAGTTTTTTGGAAACGTTCGAGCCAAGATGGCTCACGCTCAACTCAAAAACAGAGTAGCACTGTGAAAACTACACTTATGACTAGTTGAGAAGTTACAACTCTTAAAATAGTTCATATTCTTAATTAATCAATGAATAAAAGTTGTCTCCTGTACTGTAAAAAAATTAGATAGAGAACAAACACAATACTATATAACAAATACACAATAATATTAATAAAGTTACAAAAATAGACTTTAACTTCACAGGAGCTTCACTCTTAATAAACATTTTAAAATATTAATCTTCTATTTTCATTTAATTTTTTCCTCCTAGATTTAAAAAAATCACTGCCTCATATTTTCACAAGTTTATATTTTCTATCGAATAAATAAAACTGTTGAATTTATGTTAAATCATATGAATATGTAAATATATTTTAAAATGTTAAAAATATATCTATTTTTAAAATACATCTTTCTAAAATCAGACATGACTGATTGTATTTTAATGATGTATAATTATTGTATTTTAGGAGATGGTTATTTTCCATTATTTACAGAATTCTGGTTATTTTACTTTGTTGTTTTTTAAAAACTGTGTAATACTTCATACTTACTTATAACCATGACTTAGAAAAACCTGGGGCTTTGTTAAGGGAGTTGAAACATTCAAGGCTACAAGCCAGTTAGCTTAGCATAGCATAAAGACTCCTATGCACACATAACTTTCAGATAAACCAGGTAAACCAGAACCAGGTTTTATGCTAAGCTAACTCTGTGCAGGGAAGCAAACATAGGTATTTTCCAAAAAGTATAAGTTGTTTCTATCCCTTGAAAGAAAACCCTCATCAGCTGATGAGCTGTTTAAAGAGTCTTTGAAATATTTTGTCTATTTAAAAAGTGTGCAGGAGGAGCACTGATCACACACTCTCCTCCAAATCAATCTCTTCTGTTCATAATTAAAGTCTGGACACAAACACTGATGATACGATAAACTGAGAGTCTGTTTGTTCCTCAGGAAGCTGTTCGACACTTTCACTTTGTAAGCACTCGCTGTAAGAAGACACGTCCCTGGCTGTTTGTATTCATGGAGGCAGATTATACAACCCACTGCCGCCGCCGCCGATACAGAGCTGATGAATTTGCAGTGTTAAAAAGAATTGATTAAAAACGGCCTGAGTGCTGCATGAGGAAACAGCAGGATCAGCTGGTTCGTAAAACTCTGAGCTGGAGCCAAAACTCAGCTCATCCCAACTGCAGAGGCCCCGAGAAGTGAGGCGTCAGCAGGACAACACACGGGGGGTAAACACACTGATGAAGATAATGATGATGAAGAAGACTGAGGAGGAGGAGAAGAAGCAGAAGGAGAAAACTAAAGCGAAGAAGAAGCCTGAAAGTTAAGCTAAATTACATTTTTGTATTTTTATTATAAGTTGATTATTTTCTGCTATAAATTCATCTACTTATTCATTTATTGAGGTGCCACAGCTGCCAGAAAATGACCTCACTTAGTGATTTATTCATTTATTAACTGAGGAGGAAAAACAAAGAAGCAAAGAGCAAAACAAGAGGAAACTCTGAAATCCAGAAGCTGAACTGGATAAAAGGAGAGAAATAATAAAAAGAGAGAAAAAAGAAATCAACAGAGGAAGGTGCAAATGATTAGGACAAAGAAAAGGGAGAACTTGTCAAAATAAACCAGGAGAAGCAGGAGACGTAGGTGGAGAAGAGAAGTTGGAGCAGTGGAAGACGACATGAAAATCAGATGATGAGGACAAGACAAAGCAGGTGGAGGAAGAGGAGGAGGAGGAGGAGGAAGGTAATTCACACAACATGAAACCATGGAGGTCCGATCTGTCAGAGGTAGCAGCACCAACAGGGAGGGAGAAGCTGGCAGAGCCGCTCCACAACCCAAAGGTGGGAGATGGGAGATAAAAATAGGAGCCAACATGTTTGTGATTAATCTCACATCTAAAGCTTCACTTGTTCCTGCAGCACAAATGGAGGATGGAGCATTGAGGAGGCTTCTGCAACATGCAGTACTATAGAAACTACTACATATGTTTCTTATTAAAATTACACCAGCACCTGAAAGGTCACTAATGAACACACACTGCTTCCTTTAATCAAGACGCTGCATGTGGATCTATAGTTGATCAATGACATTAAAAAGAAAAAGCTGCTTTAGAGGAAGCTGGATGGGATGAAAGGTTATCTACAAGTTATCTTTAAACACTTTTCACTGTTTCACTGTTTCTCTCTGGCTGCAGTTAATTCCTCACAAAAAAAATGATGATCTTGTAAAACATGATGAAATATTATGGATTAAAGTTACCAAAACTACGCAGTGCAGTTACACTGACTGTCAACAGCATCAGAACTAGATACTAAATAATTTCTACAGATTTTTGCTCTATTTTCTTTTCAATACCTGAACATATTAACAAAATGACATGATTGAATTTAAATGTATAATGTGGAATCCTGGTATCCCCCCCAAAAAACAGTTTTAAAATACATTCACACCGGTACCATACTGTCACAATTATTAATTATTTAGTTACTAAAAATAGTATCTGTTAAATTCAAGTTTAATGCTGTAAATATATTTCTGAAATTTGGTACAATTAATGACATTTAACCCTAAAATGAAGCATTAATTCTGTAATTTCACATAGATATCTTATCCATCTGATCTTGTGTATTTACAACAAAAACATCAAATAAATATGTTTTTATCAGTTTCATTGTTTTACACACATGAATGAAGTCTATTAATCATTAAAAATGCAAAGAATTATTACTACATATCATGAAAAATTAATCCTAGAAATGAGTGTTTGTTGTATTATCTTTAGGCACCCACCCAGTGGCCAGAAAATTACAGTTTTTAAATGGTTTTATGTACATTAGTAAGACTTTTACATTAGAAAGCTGGTTGTATTGCACACAGTCTGACAGTGTCCAGGATGCAGTCTTTTTGATATGACACTGTCTCTTATCTTATTAACAATGATACAATATTTAACTACAACTACTAGAAAATATTTTGCTGCTGTAAGAGAATATTTGAAGTGATTTACTTCAAACATCACTTGTACTCACATGAAGTCTCTGGGAACTTTTTCCAGGTTGCATGTTGTTCAGTTAACTGCAATACTTTCCCAAGCAGCATCAACTTCTCAAAAACAGCCATGAACACATCAGTGTGATTTCAATCCAGAAGACAGCGTCACTACAGCAGAAGGAGAGCGAGGCTAAACACTGGTGGATCCATGCTTCAGATAGCAGCTCATCTGTACCACTGCAGGGTGGGAAGAGGACGAATGTGATTGGTGTTTGGGGTGTAAAGGTATGCCGGTCACTCCCACTCACACACAAACACACAGCGTTTAAACACAACCTCCCCCACCCCCTCCTCCTTCCTCTGTCCAGACAAGCAGGCCGAGCACTCATGCATCACTAACCTGTGTATTGTGTGTGTGTGTGTGTGTGTGTGTGTGTGTGTGTGTGTTGCTTTTATTCAAGGTGTTGGAAGTAACTTTTCTCTCAGTACTCCACCAACATATGATGCTGTTTCCACTGGATGGTACCAGCGCACCTCGACTGGACTCTACTCGGTTTGGTTTACTTTTCCATTTGTAAAAAGTACCTGGATCTTGGTACCTGGTTCCACTTTTCTAGTACCTGCTCTCCCACGGTTCCAAAAGGGACCGGTCAGGTACTAGAAGGTATTATTATTGTTGTGATTGGTCAGAATCGTCACTGCTTTTTAAGTTTCTAACCAGGATCAAAGTTGCTGGAGGAACAACATATCTGAAGTTAAAACAACTCATTTCTGACCTGAAACAATCTTCAAACTGTTTCTGTGACACCACAACAGTTATTCTGAACATTACTTTGTAATATTTCTCCTCCTTCACCTGACCACCAGCTACACAGAGGAGGGACTGTCCTCTGTAATGGAAATGCAACCGAGGCGAGACGAGTAGAGTGGAAGTGCGCTGGTTAGTGGACACCGCCTGTATTTACTGTTTGCACAAATTGATGTTTTGAGTGTTTGATGATAATGTTACTGCACACACTGGTAACTACACAGTAACAAATGCTGGGTTGTTTTAACCCAGAACTGGGAACATTCTGGACTTACTACACGTTGGGTTAATTTACCTCAATAAGATGGATGTACAAACAACAAAATGCTAGGTAAAACACATTGAGGAAAAACAATAAAATGTTGGGTAAAAACAACAAAATGTAAGGGGAAATCAATAAAATGTTTGAGTGAAATAATAAAATGCTCGATGAAAACAATACAATGTTGCTTAAAAAATGTAATGTAAAAACAACATCTTGGTTAGAAACAGTACATTTTCCTGAGTTATTTCAACCCAGCATGTAGTTAATGAAATATTTAGCCAGCTCTGGGTATGCACAGAAAACCTGAATTTGTTGTGTGTGTGTGTGTGTGCGTGCGTTTACGTACAGTGTACCCATTCATAGATAAACCCAACCATCCTTGACAATATGCACCCCGGTCGTGTCAAATTTGGGTCACCCTTTCTTCTCCCCTCCATGAAGACGAAGTGGGGGGGAGAGAAATTAACAATACACCCCTTTCACCACAGCCCGAGACCTTGTTTGTCTGTATACACAACATATCTGTTTGTGTGTGTGTGTGTGTGTCTTCGTCCTTGTGATTTAACATGCACAATTGATCGATCCATTACAGGGAAACGCTGCTGGGGCTGGTGTTTGGCGGAGTGCTCGGTGCACCATGAAGGAGGACGGTGGTGACCTAGAAGGACACACTTGGCGGTTAGCGGCCTAGTTTGTGTTGGTCATGAGAAAACCACAAAGGAGGGCGGAGATCCAATTATCAGGCAGTCCTTTTTTCTGTACAGGCACAAATTTTGGCTCTAATTCCTTGTCAGTTGTCCAAGGAATATTTGTGGATGACAACCTGATGTTTTTTTACAGAAGCTGCAGAGACACCACTGCCTCTGAAATCACTCCTGACATGTTCTTCCAGAGCTACAGCCAGAGCTACAGAGCTACAAACAGTGAATTTTTAAAGATTTAGAAAAAGCAGATACTATCTAGTAACCACAAATGCCTACATATTGACATCTTTGCCTCAGTGGTTTAGATAAGAGGGTGATGCAGAAGTATCTTTACCTCCACCAAGGAGGTTATGTTTTTGCCAAACAGTGGCGGTGCCCTCACTCTGTAACCTCTCCATGCATGTCACAGATCCCTGTTTGTGCCTGTATGTGGGTGTTGTTAGGGGGCCCTGTGTATATCAGAGTGTAAACTGCATTTGGTTGTGTACGCGATGACAAAGATTCTTCTTCTTCAACAGTGTCTCTGCAGAAATGTCACAATAAAAGTCGAGTTAAGAAAGGGTTGCAGTCCACTTAAATGCTTGCAGTGGGCTTTTATGTTGAAATGGTCAAAGGAAATGTAGAGTTTGCATTAACAAAGTAATGCAGCAACTTCAGTAACAACAAACCTCAAGAAATGATGTTGGTCCCAAACATTAGCTTGGTGACGTCTAGCATTCCCTATCTACACTACTGAACATGCAGCAAGCAAAACTTTCTCCTGACCTCGTTTGAAGCCTCAAATCTGACTAATTAAACTTACATGTGGGAGCAAATTAGAAATGAAGTCCTGCCTCTGATCTAAGCCAGGCCTCCAATAGTGGCCTGTTACGTTCTGAAGTTTATGTAAATAAAACTCCAGCCACTATTACAGGCCTTAAGATAAGTTTCTTTTATAAAGCATTTTCCAAAGTGCCTTAAACCTACAAACTCAACCCAGAAGCATGATACATAGGCACAGACAGAGAAAGAACATCTGTTCACAACCAGGAAGTAACATTCATGATTATACAGACCACCTGAACTGTTCAGCACCTGTATGACCAAGTTAAATCTGTAAGTCTGTACGTGAGGGACATAGACTGTATAAAGAAACAAATGAAGCAACTGAGCCTCAAAAGTGCAGTTAATCTAGAAGTGCTAACAAGTGCAATACCACTAATAACCACCAGATGCATTAGCTAAAGTTAGCTCTTGTTCTCAGGTATCTGGTGGTCCATCTGAAAATCAGTTCCTCATTAAGGAGGTGTCAGGCTTCAAAAAGAGGACATTTTAGGGGCGTGGTTAGTTTGATTGACATCTCTGGTCTGCAATGAAACCAGACCTGAACTCCAGTCTCATCCACATTGGACAGTGTCATCAGGTTCAAGGGTCAGACCTGCCTCCTTACTTCATATCCAAATATGGTCACTTCTGGCTCCAAAGAACCAACCCAGCCATGTTGAAATACTCCTGTCCACAAACCAACAGGTTACCTCGCAGTGACCACGTCCATCGCTGATAGAGTCTATGGTCAGTGGAGACTAACAACGGAGCTAAAACACAGTAAATATTCAACTTACATTTTACACATGGATTTAAACATGGACACTTCAATTTTAGCATTCCTGACGAATGCTAATGTTGAGTCCACAAAACAGTGGGTGATGTCACGTTAGCTTCATCCAGTATATGTACAGTCTATGATGATGCAGAACCTCCAATTGCACCAGCAAAGAGTCATAATCAGCCCAACTTGTTCAACTCCCTGAAAACTGAACAGATAAAAATAGACTGTGTTTAGAATAAACATGGTTATTTACAGCACTCTGGGAAATGTGCCACATTATACTCCTCTCCAGCACTGCACAGCTTCCATGGGACAAGGACGCTCAGACACCCTCATGATGACTCGTCACAACTTCTGATCCCTCCTCAGACTCACCCCTGCGACTTTCATCACCTCCTCTTCGTACCTTGAAGCTATACCGCTGCCTCAGCCTCATGTTTGATCAGCTCCCGGTTCATCTGAGGTTTCTGGCAGGTTGGCATGAATGCAAATGCCAGCGAGTCGTTGCTTTTATGTGTGTCACACTTCAGTCTGTATTTCAAAAAACTTCTCTAAAACCCAGAGGAAAGAAAGAAGACAGGCGAGTTTATCTTGCCTGATTCACGGCGGTGTCACTCCACAGGAAAAACTCCACAGAAAAAGACAAAGAGAGTGGGTCAAACTGACTCTTCTACTGACGAGAAGGCAATATTTTGTGGTTGGGAAGGCAGCAGACTACCCAAATATAAAGGTCAGTCAGTAATAAAAGTTCAAACGATCTATAAATCCCCTAAAAGGACTCCATTCCCTGTCAGAGGTTCGGCTGCAGGCTGGATTTCAGTGTCACAACAAGGACTCGCTGGATCTGTGTTCATCAGCCAACTCTAAACGGCTGCTTTCATCTAACATGCTGTTAACAAACCATTTGCATAATGGTGCAAAAGGCATTTTAAATGGACATGTACAGTATGTGTCCTGTAGAATAACCTCTGTCTGTACATTGAAATAAAATCAAATTCAAAAAAGTGACTTCAAAAAATAGTTTACACAAGAAAGTAGTTTTGATCCAAAATCTCAGGTTTATTGTTTAATTTATTAAGTAATACATTCATTTAGAAAATGCTGTGTATGTTTAATTCATCAGACTGTTTGCATTGCAGCAGACTGTCTCAGACTTGCACTGACATAATTAACTGGCTTTAATACATTTTAAAGGATTGGCTCGTTTGTCCACAAAGGGGGTACCACAAGGTTCAGTACTAGGCCCTTTGTTATTTACCTTGTATATAAATAATACTGAAGTGATTATCCCAAATGCAGTCTTTCATTTTTATGCTGACGATACAGTCATACTGCTTTGCACACCTGCAGAAGGCTTTTAATAGACTCCAAGAACAACTCTGCCAAGTGCTACTTGTTCTGCAAAGCTTTTGTTTTTCACTAATTCAAAATCAGCAAGGTCAAGTCAGTCTGTCATTGTCACCAGTAATGGTCAACAAATTGAACATGTATCTACTTATAAGTATCTAGTGTTCTTGATTGATGAGAACTTGTCTTTTAAGGCAAATATTCAGTTACTGCAAAGAAGCTGAAGCTTTTACTTGGATTTTGTTTCTGAAATAAGTTGTGCTTTTCTGCTGGGGTGAAACTGAAACTGGTGGCGTCAACTTTTCTTCCAATCATTGATTATGGTGGTGATGCCACTTCCTGGATAGTGTGTCATGACGCTTTGAGGTTTATTACAAACTGTGGAGCTCTAACACATCACTGTGTCTGATAGTCTACAGTAAACTGGCCATCTTTACTTGTCCGCTGGCTCAGCCATTGGTAGGTTTGGATTTATAATGCTATTCTCGAGAGGACTCCATCTTATTTATCATCTCTTTTAATCAGGAGTAACAGGGCCTACAGTCTCCACTCGCAGGACTGCCTGTACTTGACTGTTCCTAGGGTCAGAACAGAAATGGAGAAGAAAGCTTTTAGATTTGCTGCTGTAACCACATGGACCACTGTACAGTCAGAGCTCAAACTCCAAAGGCTGATATCTCTGAATGCATTTAAGGCTATGCTCAATCCTATTATATCCAGGCTTCAGGGCTGCAAATGTCTTGAGTGCAAATGCTTTATTTGAACTAATCTTGTAAATTTATAAATTTGTATTTTTTTTATGTCTGTTTAATGTGACTGTGTGTTAAAACTGTTGTTTTTAACCTTATGTACTGTCATTCTTGGCCAGGTCTTGGTTGTAAAAGAGATCTTGGATCTCAATGGGACGAACCTGGTTAAATCAAGGTTATGTAATTGATGATGATGATGTAAAATAAAACCTCCAGTCTCATGCACATTGGGCAATGTCCTCAGGTGCAAGGGTCAGGCCCGCCTCCTCACTCCTCCCTTGATATCCAAATATGGTCACTTTTGGTTCCAAACAACCAACATGGTGAAGTTCAAATACCAAACTTGTGACTCCTGCCTTTCAACTAATGAAGTGTAAAATTGCAGAAATGTACATATACTATATAATATAAATGGTTTCATGAAGCGGCTGAGGTGAGTTCAATCCTGTGACAAGTCCTGTGTGTGTATGTGTGAGTGTGTGTGTGTGTGTGTGTGTGTGTGTGTAAGCTTCTCTCCTTCAAACATGGCTTTATGTAATGTAATGGATAACACACATCCACACACTCTTATCTGCGGCTTTCCGGCTACACCGTGACCGACGGCGGTTTAGATGACAGTTAAGAGCCACTCACTGACACTGACAGTGTCAAAGTGTGTGTCAACGTCTCAAACCCCCCTTCGCTCGATCAAAAGCTCTGAAGTGGATCTCGGGTCGCTCTCATCCACGTTTACTCAAACGCTACGTCTTCAGAGGGGAAATCTGATTGGATGGATCAGGGGCTTCCCGCGGGGAATCGAGAGGACCACATCATTTTGGCAGCTGGTAGAGGAGAGAGGGCCGAACAAGTAACAAACCTCACATTGGACCAACAATAAGTTAGGGATGCTAATGGGAACAAAAAACACAGTACACTGCTGTGTACTACACTGTAAAAGTAAAACCCAACAAAATACTTTGTATTAGTGAGTAAGGAGCAAAATAAAAATCAACAGCTCAAACATCAACCTGGAGAAATTTAAAACATGGATTATGCTGCAGATGTTACCACTGGATGTACATTTATTCTAACTTATTACCCTCACAGACCATCGGCCAACAACTTTTCGATGAGGTCATCAGCTCATCTTGGGCTCTGTTTATAGACTGGATGAAGCTAATGTGGCCTAATCCGTTGGTTTATGGATGTTGAAGCCAGATGCTGGCATTTGAACATGGCCATGTTGGTTTTTTGAAGGCAGAAGTGACCATATTTGGATATGAAGGGAGGAGTGAAGAGGTGGGTCTGACCCTTGATGACTAAGGACACTGACATCAGGATGACTTGTGGAAAAATGTACTGACTGAACATTTCAGGACTGAACATTTTTGAATTGAAGTCAGTTGCAGCCAGAGGTTTTTACACTTTCTTGCAGTTCTGTATTGGCCTCACTTTTGAGACCCAGCGGCTACATACAATCTGTGGTTCTGTTTCAGGTTATTTTTACTCTCTCTTTAAATCTACATTGTCCAAATAGACATATACATTTCTTATAAAAATATATAACATAAGATCAGACTTAAATATTATAAGCATTTTATTTTTCCAAAACAAATTATTGTCAGATTACCCCGAAAAGTGCACATTTATTTTACTGTTGCATGTATTTTTACGTTAGTATTAATATTCAAACAATTTACATAATATACATAGTGAGTACTTTTACTTGTAATATTTTAGGTGCATTTTTTACTTACTGTGTGTGTGTGTGTGTGTGTGTGTGTGTGTGTGTGAAAAAAGTAATCAATTAACAACTGTGAAATCAGGCCATCGTCCGATGACATTTATCTTGTTCCACAAGCAGCTGATTCTCCTCTACACCTCCATGAAATACCATCATTACGAGTCTTTTTTCTGAACTAACAACTAAAAAGACTAAGCAGACAAACAGCCACATATCAGAAGAATAACTCCTGAAGTCAAAGCAGAGCTGTGTGACAACCATTTGACACGCTGTCAGTACAGATCCAGTCTTAAGCTGCCAAATCAAACTCAAATAAAAGTGTCTAAAGTGGGAAACAGGCCAGCGAGAGGCTGCCAGACACTCACCATCCTCTGTGGTGCAGACTGTCAACAGGCCACTTCAATGAGGGAACTTCATCAGTGTGATGTTAATGGAAGAGCGAGACGCTCAGAAACACAACAGACAGTTTATAAACAGCTAAATTATGCAGATCAGATCTGCAGAAGTCAAACAAGTGTCAGAAGATTTCACGCAGAGGAGTTATTCTCCAAATGTGTGTTCAGTCACACTGAGGAGGAGGAGGAGGAGGAGGAGGAGGAGGAGGTAAAGTTGGAATATTGGAGCGCTGCTTAATGGTTTGTTGTGAAATCACAAAGTAAATACGTGCAAATAGCTCGTCTGGCTGTAATGGACGACACAAGCTAAGTTTTGAATACAAAGTTCAGTGTTAATGTGAAGGAATATTCTGAATATTTCAGTGGTGATTAATGGAAACACAGTATAAATGTGAACGTAATAAATCAGACTGCAGAGGAGGGAAAAGCTTTTACTGACTGAGTTTTAAATATATCAGTATAGACTTCAACATATCTGACAAAAAGCTTGATACAATTACAGACACATTTTTTCATTATGACTGTTACGTAGTTATATCTCGTTTTATAAACATACTAACATTTTATTCCACTTTAAATGAAGAATACCTTTTTTGGAAATTTGCAGTGAATTCGTAAATTAAGTTTAACATGAGTTTTAACAACTTTTTGTGCAAAAGAAAAGTCACATTTTACATTAGACATGTAAATCCACAATACCTTTGTTGTAGTTTTACTAACATTTTGTAAACTTCTAAAACTTTAAATCTGCTAAATCAACAACTGGGGCTTTAAATATTTTTGTAAACATTTAACGATATCTGTCAAATA
>OOFC01033089.1:0-12811 GCA_900323345.1 Pseudochromis fuscus | reverse complement strand
GACTTCAAAAAAGATTAAAAAACTTAAAAAGAACACACACACACACACACACACACACACACACACACACACACACTCTTTCTAAATTTAAACTTCAGATTAACTCAACCAAACCTAAATCCGGTCTCTGCACCCTCTCAGCAGAGGTAACCAGCGGTGGAAACCTAATCTCTCAATGTTCACACAGTCTGTTCACAATGACCTGCCGACAGCAGCAGCAGCAGCAGCAGCAGCAGGATGGTCGGTAACCAACCAACTAACCAACCAGTCCACCGTCCACCCACTCCCTCAGCGTCCACTGCACAGCTGTCTGCTCTAAATGTGGCTCCGCTGAGTAAATATCACTCGGCCAATCTCATTCAGATGGATTACAGAGAGGAACTGTTCCCTTTTACAAATCCATCTGCTAAAAAAAACCATATAAATAAATAAAAAAGAAAAACCTAATTTCAGTATGTTGATGCTTTTTATAATCTGTGGGCCGTTCAGTTTACAAAGAGGAAGTAGTCGCTGTGGTCAAAGATTAGCATCTGTTTGTTTCTGACTCATGTTTTTTTAAACATGTTTTTATAGTTTATGAGAACTCTTTTTATTTCTGTTTGTCTGATGTTAAATTTAAAAAAATATCGACTGATGTTAGCCAAAAAAATTACAAAAATGACCTTTGTTTTTACTCCAAATCTGCATATTGGGCTATTTGGGTTATTGTGCTTTTCAAAATTTGGCGGGAAAATACAAAAAAAGGCGGGAAAATTCTATCAAAACCATTGACAGAGAGTAGTAACAGCTGTAGCAGTAATTGGTAGTTTGTTGGATTAATATCGTTAATGTTATATAGTAATGTTCGCTACAGTTTTTGATGAGTTTCAATGGTCCAATCAAATTGCTTGAAACGTTCAGTCCTGCCTATCCAGTTTTTTAAAAGAAGATACGTCACAGTACATGTTAGATCCTCTAGAAACAATGTTTTAGGTGAATGTTAAACAGGAAACCATCTTGATTCAACTTAGGGACTGTATGAAAATTATTTGAGAGGGGAAACAAGCAAAACAAGATAAATTTCTCCAACCTAACGAATATTTCTGTTGGATTGTACACACTGTTGTACACAATTACTGCGATAATTTAACTGCGATAACTTTATAGTAAAATAATGTTTGTAACTCTTAAATTAACAATGTAAAACAGAAGAAGCAAAACTATTAAAAAACTGCGTACCCCTATCTAAACAATATTCAAAAAACTACATATTAGGTATTTATTATGCTATATACATAATCTATAGATGTTATAAGTTATACTGTCTCCTAGAAATGACCAAATTGTTACAGCACATGTTTTTAGTTTTTAATACAGTACTAATCGGATTGTGTTGATGATGTAATTGTGATATGTAAATGTTGGAAAATGGCAAATACTGTATTTTTTGTTATCAAGCCTAAAATTGTGAGCACTGAGCATGTGTGTGTGAGATATTCAGACTATTATCACTGCTGTAGTATCTGCTGCCCAACGGCTCAGATATCAGATTTTAAAATGTCACAGATTTTAATTTGGAGGCTGTATTTTAATCCTGTTTCAGATTTTGAGGATCCAACAATTGCTGTTGATTTATGGCAAAAATCTGCTGTGAAAATGTGGCACAAAGTGGTTGGATGCTTTCCTAAGAAATTAATTTAAAAAAGAAAAAACTGGCTTCATCTCTTCTCGGCAGTAAATCGGAGAAGAGAGCTGCCATGTTTCTCCATTTAAGACTCCTCAGGCCAACCGTCCAAAAAACCCTCAAGAATGAAACATTTAGAGGAACAGCGTGTAATATTTAGGAGGATCAGGAGGATTCATATGAATAACTGTTTCATTCAGCTGGAAAACAGAATCACTGGGTTTCTGTTACCTGAGAAAGAGCCTCTCACACATGATATTGGAGGTGACGCCATCTTTGACAGTTCTCTCTGATGTTAGCTGCCTGTAGCAATGTTAGCTGACTGTTACTGATGTTAGCTCACTGTTAGTAATGTTAGCTGACTCTTAATGATGGTAGCTGACTGCTACCGATATTAGCTGACAGCCAGTGACAATAAGTAGCTCAGTGTTAGCTGACTGTTAGCAATGTTAGCTGACTGTTACTGATGTTAACTGTTACTGATGTTAGCTGACTGTGACTGATGTTAGCTTACTGTTAGTAATGTTAGCTGACTCTTAATGATGGTAGCTGACTGTTACCGATATTAGCTGACAGCCAGTGACAATAAGTAGCTCAGTGTTAGCTGACTGTTAGCAATGTTAGCTGACTCTCAATGATGGTAGCTGACTGTTAGCAATATTAGTTGACTGTAGGTGATGCTACTGAGTGCAGTACACCTGACGGCCACCGTAGCTTCTCGCATACACCTGGGAAGACACTGTAGTTCACTCTGTCAACACTACATGAAACTAAATCCTCCAACACTGTTCTTCCTCTATGACTTCACAGGGTGACATATATACAGATATATATAGTTAAAGAGGACAGCATGGCCGGGGTATGGAGAGGGGAACAAGGACTGGAAGGACACCAGTTCATCCAATGGTCACAGCTCCACCTCTGCACCTCACACTCCAACAACGGGACAATTTATAATACAAGCTAAAGAGGAAAGTGTGTGTGTGTGTTTTACTACGTATGACGCATGGGGTGATTTATATAATCTACTGTATGTGTCACAGAGCACAAGTGAGGTTAATGTGTCTCTGTGATGTGAGTGTGTGCGCTCAGTCATCGTCCCTGCAGCTGACCTTGGGTGGGTCGTCTGGCTTCCCACTCTCCTCTGAATGTATCTCTGAACTTCCTGCTTTGCTGTGATGACGACCTCTCGCTTTATAGAAGAAAGAAAAGCGGCTTTATGGCTAAAGAAATATCAGAAGTGCTCCACGAACGGCTCTGAATTCTCACATATCTCTGCTCGGCGTGATTTTTGTGTTGCAGCTACCGCCCACCAGCGTTCTGGACGTCTGCTGACCTCTGTCATGTTTATTTTCTGAAACGGGAGGAAAGAGATGAGGGAGCGCTACAAACCAGCGAAGACCTCGGAGAGATGATTCAGGTGAAATATGGTCCGGTGCCAGCAGTCTGAGTCAGTCTGAGAGGGAGGAGGATTTTTAGACTCGTAAAAGTGACACGATGCAGGGAGGAGGATCACAGGGTTTAGCTGCGTATTTGTAAAACACTGGACAGGTTTTATCGTTTCAGGGACACTTAAATACATCAGGGTCGACTTTACAACATGAAAAAGGATCAAATTCTCAGTTTTATCCCCAGAGAGTCTCTGTTCAGGAGATTGTAGTTCATTAAAGTACAAATATTTGGTTGGGAATGAGCCTGGACTGTCTCAAAAGTGAGGCCAATGCAGAAGTGCAAAAAAGTGCAGTACCACTGACAGCCACTAGGTGCTGGCTGTCAGTGGTACTGACTTGACAGAACGACTTGTGTAAAAATGTATTGACTGAGTATTTCAGGATTGGAAATGACCATTTTTGGATTTAAGTCAATTGTAGCCAGAGTTTTTTGAGCCTCTAGTGGCCGTTGATGGGAGTGCACTTTTTGTACTTCACTTTTGAGACCTGGTGGCCACCTCTGTATAAGACCTCCACCAATCCAGCTGTACTGATGTTACCCACTGAACCCTGCTGCCCTCTTGTGGTGGAATAACAACACCATCTCCTTCCCCTTGGAGACCCGGTGGCTATAGCCATCTTTTCTGCACAGTTTGCGTACATGTTAGCCATATATGTGATGCTGCTTCAACCAGGGAACATGAATTTTTCAGTCCACTGCAGCGATGAAGCGATGTGAGCGGGCGCCACCAGAAAAAACTCAATTACCTTCCTCTCAACAGCAGCCAAACACAGTGAGTGTGCCGTTTCAATTTATTAACCACCCACCATCCAGATGGACATCACAGGGCCAGCATTCATAAATAAAGTCAACCTGCTGAGTGGAGGTTTTCTATTACAAATGTTGATTTTTCATTTGATTAAGTAACAAAGCAGCTCTCGCGCTGCAAGGAACCGGAGGCTCGGAGTCAAGGTCTTCTAAGAAAAGCATCGTTCTTCTTTGAGGCGTTTGGAGAAAATAACTGAAACCCTCATGAGAACATGGTTTCAGGCTGTTCTCTGGACGACTGAGAGCAGCAGAGTTTAGCCGACATCCCACCCGTGCTGCCATGTTGGCGCTCGGCGCTGCCAGCATGGATGCAGATAGACAGATGGAGGATACAGGGAAGGAAGATGGGAGGATGGCAGATATACAAGAGCGATGGAGGAGGAGGAGGAGGAGGAGGATGTAAAGGACAAACACCCACATGAAGGAGGTGGGAGGTAAAAAAAGATGGAGGAGGGATTGTTAAGTGAACGTTGATGCACGGCCTGGTCTCTAATCAGCTCTGCAGGGTCTAATTGGAGCTGTAATCATACACTTCATCTACATGTACATATATATATACTTACAGACTGTATTTACTGTACATGCTGCATGTTAAACACAGCCTGGTGGTTGATGAAAGCCTTCAGCCACATACCAGTTATTTCTGACTTCTCAAACAACTCAGTCAAAACAAAACCAGCTGCAAAACTGTGGATCCAACCTTGAATAAAACTCTGTGCATCACAAGGTCAGAGCCACATCTGCAACAAAGAAACCACATGTTGACTTCCACCTGATAAAAGCTGCAGAGACTCAGTGACAGAGATGTTACTAAAAACCTTCAGCTGCAGCTTCACCCTCATTCAAACATCCACTTTGTGCTGAGCTCTCAAATCACTGCTGCACTCATCAGTGTCACTCCTCTACCACTGACCAATGACAATCAAGAAGGAGGCGGGACTTATCAACAACTGAGAAGTGATGAAGAGGAGCAGCAGCAAAGACACTCAGACTGGACACAGAACAGATGAAGATGACGTGGACTCACATTTTGAAGTCAGGAGGGATGTCAGAGCCGCCATGTTGGAGTCAGAAGTGACCATATATGGAAATGAAGGGAGGAGTGAGGAGGCGGGGCTAATCAGAAGAGTTGACTTTATCCAATGACATCAGAATGACTTGTGGAAACATGTATTGACTGAATATTTCAGGATTTTTGAATTGGAGTCAGTTGGAGCAGCACCTGGTGGCTGTTGGTGGTATTACACTGTGTTGTACTTTAGCATTGGCTGCATGTTGCTTCATGTATTTCTATATACAGTCTATGATGGAAGCAGTGACAGTGCAATAAAATAAAACTGAATAAATATTGATCCTTAATTAACACTAAAGGCACAGGAGCAATAATTAGTACTGACACTATTGAAATCCAATATAAAATATGTTTGGTATAAAATCTGAGTCTTCACTATGAAAACATGAACAGAGTTAAATAGTGTACAAAGTTAGTGACATGTGCAAAGATGGACTGAGAAAAACCTTTGAAATGAAAAATCCCTTTTTGCTTTAGCTAATTTTTCTGAAGTCGACCTCAGAGACTCACAACAAAGGAAGTGCTACATGATGGTTTTTGTAACCTAGCAACAATAAACGCTGGATGGAAACACTACAGAGAAGCAGCAGTGGACACGTCCAGCGCAAAGAAACGCTCTCTGGCATCGTCCATCTGATTGTGAGACGAGTCTTTTGTTGGAGGAGACATTTCTTTTCTCCATGTCCTGTCCCTCCACATTCATGATGACCTCGTCCTCCAGCTGCTGGACGGTGGTTTTGTGATCCAGGGTCACACTGTAACTGTCAGACACTGTTTACCTCCAACACTGGTTATCAGCAGCAGACCTAGGACTGTTGCTGCTGTACAGAGGCAGCAGGTCGTCCACATGTCCTCAGGTTTGTCAAACTCTCTGATTCTGTTCTGTCTTAAAATCAAATGTTTTGGTTCGTTACAATAATAGTTTTCAATTAATCAGAACCATGATCCATCTGAAACTGAACCAGGAACATGTCCAGAGGATCCAACTTCTCCTTCTGTATTTCAGGCAAAAACAGGAAGTGTAGGCGGGACAAAATGTTTGGAGCTATTTCATTGGACCACTGAAACACCACCAGACACCACAGCTAGCTAACATCACTGGGTAACATCAGCACTAACTTCAGGCTTTAACTTGATTCCTACAAGTTTTTACTTGAAAAAATTTTTGTGTGGGAAAATGTTGCGTAACAGCAAGTTATAAAGTAAAAACAAAAGGAATTTTTGTGATTTTTTTTGCTAACGTCATTAAATATCACCCAGAAATGTGATCTAACAGGATTTTTATTCCAGGTGGACTTTAAATATTAATATTAGCAGCATTATTGAATCATATCTTGTAGCATCACAATGAGTCAACGTAGATTTTGGCGGGAAAATAGAGAAAAAAGCGGGAAAATGCAAAGTAAATGATTACTGTTAATGTTTGCTGCATTATTGACTGAGATTCAACATAAACAACCTGCTGTTTGTTTGTTTGTTTGTTTGTTTGTTTATTTGTTTGTTTGTGAACCAGCTCTGACTTGAGGTTGAAAAAATGTGGATTATTTAGCGCAGCTTTATTTCGAATCTCAATTCTGACCGAATTCATTTTCCTCTGATTAAAGCCACGTCTCTCTGCAGCCTCCCGCTGACCAGATGTGGCCTTAAGTAGGCCGTCCTAACCAAACATGGAGGATCAGGGTGACAATCCTCTGAAATAGCTAATCCCAGAGGCTTTCAGTGAGTGGCTGCCCGTCTGATCTGCTCCGCGCTGGGAGCCGACAGACGCCACATCACCACCAATCCATGTGTGGCGAGTTTGGCAGGCGGAGAGCGGGAAATGAAATAAATAAAAGCCGCTCGGCTCCTCTGAGAGGCGGCGAACTTGAAGATTTGGCAGATTTGTGTGGAGCTGAGCGTACGGGGCAGGTCTGCTGCTAATGATGTGATTACACCTGCTGTCCTCTGAGGAGACGACAAAACACCACTCAGTAGTAACAGATCAGAGTTTCTTTGTTTGCGTGAGTCAGGGCGGCGGCGGCGGTGATGCAGGATGGCGAGCTGCAGCCGTACACATCAGGAAACTATTTTAATGCTGCTGATGCTGCTGCAGCCTCGACTGTCCGAACCCATGCCAGACGTGACAGTGATCGTCCGTCAGTCGGTGGGAGGAGAGAGAAACTTCACTGCTGTAAAACCTCCACAGTCCTGATCCAGTATTTATAGCTGCAGTGCACTGTGCAGGACTCACACAGCATTTGGTCGCACACATGTAATTATGATGTCAGCCAGACCAAAATAAACACCACGCACACAAAGCTCTTCAACGCGTGGGCTGTTTCTCTGACGCGATCACACACCTCAGCACGTCTTCACAGGCAGATGAAGGAAATGTGGAAATGAAAACATGTCTTTTTAATCCTGATGGATTTGTCTTTTGAGCTGTTTCTCTATTTGACACAAGGAAACAGCAGCTTTCACATGCTGCATCTCTGCTGTGCTACAAGAAATGATTCAATAATCCAGTTAATATTAGTTAAATATTTCTGTTGAGTATTTTTTAGTTACTTAATGAGCCAAAAACTTCAATATTTCTTGGCTGCTACTGAACATTTCCCTGCTTTTTTGTCTATTTAAAGCAGAAAAACCTGTTATTTATGTAAAGGTCTTTTTAATGCTTTATTGTTTTTCTTTTACCCCAAAGTTAGTGGTGTTTCTTTATTTGGTTTTCTTATATTGAATCATTGATACGCTGCAGGAAATTCTTTAAAAAATGCAGCAAATATTAATATTTAAATCGACCTGAAATTAAAAATGTCTCGTTAATCCTTTTAGATCACATCTCTGGTTGTACTGTTCGCTTGAAAGATGTTAGCCAAAAAAATTCCCTTGATTTTTTCCACTTTTTTGTCGGTTTTCCCGCCAAATTTTGTAACATACGAGGTCAGGTGATTTGGAGCCTCGATATGTAACGACGTCCTGAATTGTTACGAGATCCGTCGAAAACTGTCGACAACGAAATGTATTTGAAAACCTTAAAACACTAATAAATCGCCTGATATAAATGAACAAAACTAAGTTTGTCAAACTCAAGGTGAAATTTATTTGTTTACATGACGTTGTTACATTTTGGGCAAAGTTTTTACTCTTTGGTCTCAGCATCTTGTTACATTATTGATCAGTTGTTACATTTTGGTTTTGTTACATTTTTTTAAATTACATTTTGGACTCAGCACTTTTGTTACATTATTGACCAGTTGTTACACTTCAGGTTTTATTACTGTTTTTTTTTTTTTTTTTATAATTCAGGTCATTGTTACATTGTTACATGTCGGGCTCTAACAATCCTCATGTGGTCACTTCTGGCTCCAAACACCAACATGGACCAAACTCCTGTCTTCAGACTGTGTCCACAAACCAACGCTGTGTTAGCTTCGTCCATTTCTACCAACAGTCTAGGACCAGGACCCAGGTTTTCACTGAGGACCACTTTATGGAGAGGATCATTCCAGGAAACACTTTTTAAAGTTTCTATTTCCTTGTAAACAAGCTGCTGTAACTTCTCACAAAGCAACACCTCCAAATGCACAGTAATCACTAATCACAGCTACATGTTCATTAATCCACCCACAGGTTGTTGGATCCTCCATCCAGTGAAGCTCTAACACCTCCTAACACCACAGACGTCTTTAATCAGCGTCTGTACAACAGCATCAATGGGCCTGAAAATCTCAAAGTGATTAAAACAGCATGAAGCCAAACACCAGCGTCGTGTCAGGACGAATAAAAGACGTTAAACAAAGCAGCAAATGATTCCTAATGAACAGGCCAGTGGTCGAGCTCGTCGTCATCCTCCCCACACACAGCGTCCTCACAGTTTCACAGCAGGTGGATTTATCCTCACAGGTTTGCAGGAGATGATTTAAAAGACAGCAGGCGTCCTCAGTCCGTCCACAGAGACACAGTCCAGCTTTTAAAGACAAGAGGAAGGAGATCTGCTGCAGTCTGAACCACCTGTTCAGGTACTCTGGATCACAACAATGATCCATTCATCCCGGTGCAGGGGGGAGGGGCAGCGCATATAAAGAAAAGTGTTGTTTTCTGACAAGTATAAAGCAGCAGGTGACACATCCATGCTAATCTAAAATGATGAACAACTGTGGAGATAATTAAACCTCATTAGATAAAGAATCAAATCACAATCTGTGCAAAGGACGTAAAAAACAAAGCTTTAAAACGTCCTGATTTTCTTTGTAACATTAACTTTCACTGGTGATAAATCCTTTTTCTCAGCGCTAACAGCAGTTTAGCTAGGCTACACTGTTAAGTTACACACATTGTTAGCTACTAGACACTGTTTTCCAGGCTACACTGTTAGCTATCTGTATTAGCTATCCAAAACTGTTAGCTCACCTACATTGTTAGCTAGCTCAAACAATTAGTAAATCTTCACTGTTAGCTAGCCAACACTCTTAACTATCTAAAACTGTTAGCCATGTAACACTGTTAGCTATCGGTATTAGCTATCCAACACTGTTAGCTCACCTACATTGTTAGCTAGCTCATATAATTAGTAAATCCTCACTGTTAGCTAGCTAACACTCTTAACTGTCTAAACCTGTTAGCCATGTAACAATGTTAGCTATCGGTATTAGTTATCCAACACTGTTAGCTCACCTACATTGTTAGCTAGCTCTTTCTGTTAGCAATGTCATACAATTAGTAAATCCTCACTGTTAGCTAGCCAACACTCTTTACTGTCTAAACCTGTTAGCCATGTAACACTGTTAGCTATCGGTATTTGCTATCCAACACTGTCAGCTCACCTACATTGTTAGCTAGCTCATATAATTAGTAAATCCTCACTGTTAGCTAGCTAACACTCTTAACTGTCTAAACCTGTTAGCCATGTGACACTGTTAGCTATCGGTATTAGCTATCCAACACTGTTAGCTCACCTACATTGTTAGCTCACTCATACAATTAGTAAATCCTCACTGTTAGCTAGCCCACACTCTTAGCTATCTAAAACTGTTAGCATGTAACACTGTTAGCTAATCCACCCCTTAAGCTAGCTTACACTGTTAGCCAGCACTGTTAGCTAACTGATGCTGTTAGCTCACCTACATGTTCATAAATAAAAAACTGTATTGATATAGTAAACCAGACTAAGCTAGCACTATTAGCTTACTTGAGGATGTTAGCGTCTGTTGCTGAAGTTCTCAGTAATTTCCAGATGCATCAAAGTGAATCATCTGATTCATCTTCTTCTTATTTAACCCATGAAAACAAAGATCTTTGTCTGTAAAACATCAGGAACTGTTATTTTACAAAGCTGACATCTTCTTCTTTTTTCTTTTTTCTGTCCGACCAACAGTCCAAAACTCAAAGACTCATTGATCCGGGTCCAGAGGTGTTTTGTGGTGTTTCATTGGCTCAGACCTCCTGCTGTGACGGAGGCGGGAGGATTTCTTCTCTTTTTGGAACAAACAGAGAAAAACTGACACAGGAAGTGTCTCTGAGTCCAGACGGATGATTGGACCTTTGTTACCGTGAGAGACAGATCTCAGAGCTCCCACTCAGTACTCTGTACTCTGCACTCAGTACTCAGTACTCTGTACTCTGTACTCTGTACTCTGTCCACAGTAATGAATGAGCAGCACTGATGAACCTCCACCTGCTCCCGGGTGAAGAGAAACCAGATCCCACAGATCAGGTGTCGCCACATGGACGTCCACCAGGAGCCACACCCACTCCCACCATCCCCCACCAGCGACCTGCCGGCTCCACTCACCACCTGCCAGGATCCAGTCCACTGGACATCAGGGCTGTGATTGGTTGACCTTCTCCCCCAACAACAACAAAACAGCCAGTGTGTGTGTGTGTGTGTGTGTGTGTAAAATACTGGGTTGTTTGAACCTAACTTTGTTGTTTTGACCAAAATTTTTATTGTTTGGACTCAAAATGTTGTTTTACCCAAAATTGAGTTGATTTGACCTAAAACTGAACATTTTACTAAAATATGTTTTAGTTTTAAACCCAAATTTCCTTGATTTTATCCCAAATTTTGCTGATTTTTCCTAGAATTGTATAGTTTTTACACAACATTTTACTGTTTTACCCCAAATTTCATTGAGTTTACACATTTTAAAGATTTTACCTAAAGCTCTGTTGCTCTCCTTCAGCATTTTGATTATAACTAGTGGTTTGTTATTTCTACCCAGGTTGTAGTTAGTCTTATCTGTACCTCAGTGTGTGCGTGTGTGTGTGTGTGTGTGTGTGTGTGTGTGTAGAGGTTGTAGTCAGCAGGGAAAAATTAAACCATTTCCTTGCATGATTTGCAGCACAAAGAGGATCCAAATCAGTCGATCAATAGCCGGCGCTCATCACGCCGTCGGCTCCTTGTGAGATATTAATCATCAGAGCTCTCAGCATCAGCCCAGTTCAACAAAGACGCTCATTTAGAAAAATTACTCATCACACAGTCAAACACTAACAGACACAATCTGACAAATATCAGACAGAAGGTGACGACGGAGACGAGGAGACGTCACGCGAGGACAGACGGACGAGGTTAGTCTCAGATCCTGTTTTTAAGATGTGGACATATTGTGAGGACGTCTGCTGCAGCTCGGCAGCCTGGTCCTCAGCCAGCCACGCTGCACACTGACACACGAGGAGGCTGCTTTCACCAGTAAATATTAGACTAACTACAGGCAGAGAGTGTCTTTAACTCAGTCAGAGTCAGACACTGAGTGAAGACAACAGGATGCTCTGAGGAAAACAACTAAACATCAGAAAAACTATTAAATACTGGATTAAAACAACAAAATACTGGAATAAATCTAATGTAAAAATGTTAAAATATTGACTAAAAACAATAGATTTGGGTTAAAAACCATAAAACCCTGAGCAGAAACTAAGAGAAATGAGAATAAAACAACAACCTGCTGGAAAACAAGAAAATCTGTGGTGAAAACAATAAAATATTAAGTAACAAAAATAAAATGTTGGGTACAAACAACAATCACACTGTGGTGGTGCTGTGTGATCCTCTGGTCCTTATCCATCATATATCACACACACACACACACACAGTACATATGGGCTGCTCTGAGCTGCCCTGTCATCATGATGTCATCACATCCTGTTTGTCAGAGAGGTCGTCGGGGGCGTGCTCGCCGCACCACGCTGCAGTTTGTCATTTTAAGAGGGTGTGGAGGGTCTGAGAGCAGGAGCTGTGGCTGAACACCAGTTTAACCTCACACACACACACACACACACACACACACACACACACACACACACACACACTGATATAAAGTCAGATTTAACTCTAACATGAACATTTCCTCCAGTTTTCTGTGAACTCTGAGTTTACAATGTTTCTTCTTGTTGTTTTCTGATCTACAAGAAACTTATGAGAGAAAATGATTCAGCATCAAACTGTTTAACGTCTTTTTCAACTGTTTTAATCAACTCGCAGCGTCTCCTCCTCCTCCTCCTCCTCCTGCTGCCTCATCATCATCAGTTAGAGTTTATGTCCAGATGAAGTAATATTTATAGTTTTGTTGCTTCATCTTTGTGAAGTTTGTGGACGACAGGAAGAAAGAAACAGCAGCAGGAGAAATGAACTTTGTATTTTGTGGATATCAGCTGAATGAGTGTGGAGTGAGTCTCACACTGGATCTGGAAGAAGTGAATGTTAGGAAACAAGAGAGGAGGAGGAGGAAGGAGGAGCAACAAGGACATAAGGAAACACGAAAAGGAGAAAACATGAAAGGAGGGGAGGGAACAAATGGTGGAAGAAAGGAGGAGAGAGGGATGAGGAAAGGAGA
>OOFC01033088.1:4234-34703 GCA_900323345.1 Pseudochromis fuscus | reverse complement strand
TCCTCCCTTCCTCCCTTCCTCCCTTCCTCCCTTCCTTCCGTCTTTTCCTTCCTTCCGTCTTTTCCTTCCGTCTTTTCCTTCCTTCCTTCCGTCTTTTCCTTCCTTCTCTTCCTTCCGTCTTTTCCTTCCTTCCTTCCTTCCGTCTTTTCCTTCCTTCCTTCTCTTCCTTCCGTCTTTTCCTTCCTTCCTTCCTCCCTTCCTTCCTTCCTCCCTTCCTTCCTTCCTTCCGTCTTTTCCTTCCTTCCTCCCTTCCTTCCGTCTTTTCCTTCTCTTCCTCCCTTCCTTCCATCTTTTCCTTCCTTCCTTCGGTCTTTTCCTTCCTTCCTTCTCTTCCTTCCTTCTCTTCCTTCTCTTCCTTCCGTCTTTTCCTTCCGTCTTTTCCTTCCTTCCTTCTCTTCCTTCCGTCTTTTCCTTCCTTCCGTCTTTTCCTTCCTTCCTCCCTTCCTTCCTTCCTCCCTTCCTTCCGTCTTTTCCTTCCTTCCTTCTCTTCCTTCCGTCTTTTCCTTCCTTCCTCCCTTCCTTCCGTCTTTTCCTTCCTTCCTTCCTTCCTTCCTTTCCTCCCTTCTGTCTTTTCCTTCCTTCCTTCCTTCCCTCCTTCCTAACAGTATCCAGTTTGTATTTTTAGCCTGAACAGCTGCATTTCAATACTTGAATTGAATTCATTACTATAATGTGAGTAAAGTTGTCAGAATGAAGGTTGTAGAGTTTTACCTTCTCAGTAAGACATCAAGGGACGCTGGGTTTTGGGACACCTTGTGTGGGTATGCAGTACACGTGCACACACAAACGCATGTCAGCACAATATTGTTATCCGTGATTGTTGGCCTGCCAATACCTACAGGCTGTCTCTTCTCTGTGCGCACTGTGCTTTTTATGGTTTAATATTGCCAGATGGATTTTCCAAACCCCTGTTGTGTTTTGGTAATAGCATATTTATAACCAACCCCAGATCTAAGATGGGCTGAGTGCATACCATGGGGAATCCGTCTGTGTGATAGCTAAGTGAAAAGATTGGTTTAGCCTTTTGACGACACTCCTGGATGAAATTGTTTTATGGCCCCCTTTGGGCAGGATGTGTTGTTCTATTATTGTTTTATTACGAAGGGGAATTGGAAATTGGAGTTAGCTGGCCACTCATTGTGTATGAGTGTGAACGTGAGTAAATCCAAGCTCATAGGAGATCATGTGTATGGAATTATATTTTTTATTTCAGTGCTAGATTTACAAAATGCAGAAAAAAGAAAGTTCTCTCTTAATCTCGAGTCCATTATTAGACTGAGAGCAGATGTTTGATAGATCCTTTTACCATCTGTAGGTTTGGGAGTCATGCTGTTGCAATTAGGATTTCTTATGCTCTTTATATTAATGCTGATTCTTGAGGGTTATACTTTTTAAATTTATAGGTACTACCAGTGGTTTTCATGATTTCTGACACACATGCACAGACACACACCCACTCATACAAACAGACTGATTGCACTGGCTGATAAGGATAATGGGATTGTGGCAGGCCTGTCCTGAGACAGATTGGCCAGGATTGTTGGTGTCCAGGGTGTTGTTGTTTTTTATTCTGCTACATTACAATTCACAGGCCTCCGTAGGCCACTAGCAAAGATAGAGCCTAAGAACAAAGAAGCTCGGCCCCGTGCACGTCTTTGTGTCAATATGTTACCGGTAGCAAGTGTGTGTCATGCATCTCTGTGGAGTACAACAGTCACCTTCAGCCTTTTTTTCTTCACCATCAGCTTCCATTGACTCCCCAAAGCCCTTATCTCCTTGGCTGTGTTTGAGTCCATAAAGCAAGTCCACACACACACTTTTTACTGATTAGAGACCACTGGATTTGGGAATACTAGTAATCTCAGTTTGCTTCAGTTTTACAGCAAGTTTATTCTTTTATTTATTCCTTCCTTCCTTCTTTGCACTTCATTTCTTCATTTGTTTACTGAGCCCTGACTGGAGACAGGGGCTCATTTGCATCTTTATAGAAAGATGTACTGTATAGACAAAAACAACAGGAGATTCTTTATTTTCCCGCAGATTTTTTCAGATGGTAACACAATTCTGGTCGATCCTCCAAAGACAGGGCCTCATCATGCACCAGAGTGATTGCCGCTTTGTTTTCCTGTTTGTGATCAGAATAGGAGATGACAGTGGCCGACGCAAGTGGGAAGCACAGCGAGGAGCACAGGCGCAATAACGTATTCATAAAGCCCATGATGTCTGCAAAAAGAATAGAGGAATCATCTGCCTGTTTGTTTTCAAGATGGCTTTCCTTTTTCACTTATGGTAATGCTGCTGGGGTATTGTGAGATGCTGCTATCAAAGCCTTTGTGTTGTTTTGTGCTGAGGTTGCACACATGTCGGAGGCCTGGTGTATATGTAGTGCAGATGTAATTTGGTTGTAAGGTCATGCAAATGACTTCCTATTGTTTATATGAAAGAAACTGTCATGTGCAGTGGAAGTGACTCATTTGAAAAGCTTGTAGATTAGAGGATAACCAGTATTTGGGTGTAGCTGCAACTTTCTAGGTGCACACTGTTGTGGATCTGAGTCTTTTCTGATTCCCAGCAACAACAATGAGAGCAGCTTGGCAAGGAGCTTAGAGCTGTAGATGGGTGTTTGACAAGGGGAGAGCAGGGACCTGTGGTGCCTTCAGAGAGCAGAACATAAAGGCCAGAGCTGCAGATGGAAAAGGAAGTGTACAAGCCCTGGGCATGCAACTGTAATCACACACATCGATCGCGGCAGCAAAAGAGATGGAAAGGAGCAAAGAGGGAGAGCTTCATTCTCCAAAGAGGAGAGTGGGTGATTAATTTAACTCCCCTCTTGTTACCGTCTCGCTCGTGTGCCATTTCTCCTTTTGGTTCTACATCTGTTTGCCTCCTTTAGCCTCACCCAAAGATTTTTGTGGGTTTTTTCTTTGATCCTATTCAGTCTTTTCATGCGACTGTGACAATAATAATAATCAATGGATTAAGATGAAGATAGTAATAACTTAATCTCTGGCTTCATCTAAGACTTTCAATCTGAAATTACAATTTAAAAAATGACCCTTTTTGTTTTCCTGGAGGAAGATTACATTATTATGACACATACAGCCAGTACACATTACAGAATTTGAAACAAGCCATATAAAGATACCTACAGTTAAAACTAGTGCAATCAGTATATTACTGTTACTCAGTAAAAAAACACATATTTTTTTCCAAATGAATTCAAAAGTAGTGATTGCCACTACAAACATAGTCTTGGAGGCAGTGCATCATTTTGAGATATCTCGACAGATGCATGGAAAAGGGATGAAAACAGAACCGTCCTGGCAGATAAAACAAACAAGTAAATATTGTCAATGTAGTGAATGCTGCATGAAAATGGTTGATAATAATTCTGAGCATCCTCATTTATTTGTCCTTTGCAGAATGGCGCCAGGGTCGAGGACAGCGCATGATCCTGCAGGATGAGGATGTCACCACAAAGATTGAAGGTGACTGGAAGAGACTGAACATGCTGGCCCACTACCAGGTATGTTAATGACTGTACTAAAAACTGCATGCAGCTGCAACCTGCATTAAACTCAATATGTTACACAAAATAAAGCCTGAATAATTTAACAGTTTAGGAACTTGAGACAAAGTATGCACACGCCCTTGGTGCTGGAGAGCTAGAGACAAGCAAGTAAAAAAATAAAAGTCAAAATATTTTAAATGAAAAGACTTTTTTTTTTTTTTTTACATCTCACAGAGAAAGAGGCAAAAAGAGACAGCTTGGCATCTTCTCTTTGGAGTTTGTTAGTTTTTTCATGACTTTCAGTATCACTGTTCACAGCAAACGTATAAAAACAAATCTGAAATGCATCACTGACACATAAAGAGAAAGAAATTAATACTAAGCACAGATGTCTTGAATTTTACCACTGGATTTCTGGGATGTTTGTCTTCCTCATATCTGCCTCTCCTTCTTCAACACCCATCATCCCACTGTCTGTAGTGTATGCAGCTGTACCTCATGTCCTCTCCACCTTTTCTCTCAAGATGAATACATACTGCATAGTTCAAATCACTTTTCTTGCTATTCAGTGGTGTGAGGACTCCACAGACAGGGACACACAGGGAGTTATCAGCCAGGCAGAGGGAAATGAAACAGGGCGAGTCAAGGAAGTGACCAGAGACACTTAAAAGTAATCCTCAGTGAGGTGAGGGGTAGAGGGCTCCAGATATAATCTCATGTGTTCCCCGAGCGTCGTCGTCTTTCTGAAATTGATTACTGTTGGTACAGACACATCACCCAGTCAGAGACATGTGAAGCACCATGTGTATGCGCATGAATAAACTTTTTTTTTATTGTTTTAATTGGCAGCCAAGTAAAGACAAATGCTGGAGATATTAAGATAAGAACAAAAGCAAATCAGCAGGTGGTTTGTACCAACACGAGCACTGAATGTCCATGAGTCTGGGAGGGGGAAACAGACCTGCTTTGTAAATATGCTGTTATTAATTCCAGCAGCTAAGCAAGTAGCGACTGTCCCCCTCCAAGTGCAGTTTGCGTAGTGCCTAAATTAAATGTCAGCAGCAGCAGCAGCAAGTGTCAACAGGCTGGGAGTGTGAGGCGTGGGTGGAATGGATTAGGGAGCTGATTCGAATCGGAGATAAGATAATGAAGACGGAAGTTAATTCATTTTTTTAGGCTGGGGAATAAGGGCACCTTATCCTTGACAGACTTTTAAAAAAAAAAGAAAAAGACGACTCTCCCATCCACTCAGGAGGCTCAGTAAAGAGATCGAGAGGGAGGGAGGGGGGTGCACCACAAACACATTCAAGCTCCAGTCAAGGGCATCTGCAATTTAAAATTTAGCCTTTCCACTCTTGTGTTCGTGACTTTATTTTACTGAAATGTCGTGACTTGGCTTTAACCTTTTAAATCAGTGCATATAAGATCTTATCACTTTAGTAATCAAATCTATTACTGCGCTCTATTGATCGACGCCACCCTTGAAAATCCAGATGTGCCACTATATTTGGACCCGGGATGTCCTCCAGACATTTTATAGAAGTATTGTTTGTCTTATCACAATCTAACACGACCAACCAGACACACTGAATAAAATCATGTGCTCTTCTTTATTACAGTAATCTGGTTTGATCTGGCACTAGCCAAACCAACGCATCCTCCTCACGCCGCCTCCAGTTCATTGTCAAAGTTTGCTTTACAGACTAAGTGGAAAGTTCGACTTCTTGTTCAGAAAAACATCACATAGTCGCTACAAGCAAAAAATTTGGCATTTTCCATATCTGATCTTTTTGTCCCTTAATGAGACATTTCTCTGTGGCTCCTCTGCTTCAGGGAGCTGTGCTCTGTTTTCTGCCTTTATTCTCCAAATGTTATTTCCTCAAATGCCACTCCTCCTTTTGCACATTTCATTATGTCCCATCGCGCGTTGCTTGTTTTATATCGATTCAACATGTAAGAGCAGCGCTTAGGGAGAGTACTTAAGGGTGTTGGAGAGTTGTGGGGCTCTTGATGAAGGAATAACAGGATCTGCCCTGTGGGCCTCCTGCTCACAATGATATGAACACATTATGCATAAGGAGTAGATTGAGTGACGGGGTGAAATAATGACACAATCTTAATAATGCCCCGGTTCACACAAATGCACACACACACACACACACACACACGTGAACTAAAGCCCCCTGGTCCCATCCACCCACCCTATGATAAAGATCACTTCAATTAACCCTGCCTTACCCTGCAGCATGGATAGCCAGATTATGCAGAACAGAGGTATCGTGTGTGTGTGTGTGTGTGTGTGTGTGTGTGGGCATGACTGGGACAGACTCCATCCCAGTTGTGTTAATTGAATCCTGTTTGGCCGACTGAGGAAGGGGGAGTGCACGATTGAGTCATTCATTCATTTTCACACACTTATTTACACATAGACCAACACAGAGGAGCACACACACTGCTCAGTTCTACACACACACACACACAGTACGCAGCCCTAGAGGAAAGGTATTATTGAATAGAGACTGTGGGACGTCCCCTCACACACAGGCCTTTACAATGCTCTACTAAACTCTCCCTCCCCCTGTCAGTCATCATATGTATGTGTGGGCTGAGCTGTGCACATAAGGGTAATAAGATATTCACTGTTTATTCGCATTGAACTAGAATAAATGAAAGGAAGTATAGAAAATGACACAGCCGCAATGATATGATCTATGTTTTTGCTGATTGGTTGTGTTAGAAATCTGCAAAAATGAAAAAAAAAAAGAAAATTACTGCAAATTGCAGTTTTCTTTCTTTTTTTTCCCTTTTAAAGAGTCATTTGCATAATACACATGCATCTGCTTTTCAGGTACCTGATAATGCAGTGATGGCTCTGGTTCCCAAGCAAGTTACAGCCTACAACTCAGTAAACAACTCCACTGTGTCTCGAACTTCTGCGAGTAAATACGGTAAGTCCGCATGTTTCTGTACAGTAAGTATATTTAACTGTCTAGATTTCAGTATTTCATATTAATATTAAAAAGTATGAAGAAGAATAACCTGTGTGTGTCAGTTTGGCATCGGACTTCTAGGGCAAAGCAAACCTGACTCAGCGTAATTATAAACAAATATAAACTTTCAACTTAAGGAATCATTTAAGCAAGTCAAACATACATAGCAATAAAGTATCACACTGTGTTATTAGAGAAAGTAAAAGGTAGAAATCCAGAGGGAAGCAGCAGTGGATGCTCCCTCCTGAAGACCCTGCATGTCAACAGTGACAGACCGAGAAAGACAAGACACAATTTATTGTAGTTGAAAGGATTTCTAAAATATAAAGAGACCAAATAGACCCTTTTGTTGTTGTGGCCTCTTAAGGCTCCAAAGTGCGTCCTCTCATCTCTCCATGCGCCAGTGTTTTTCTTCGCCTGTCCGTCTGCTCCACGTCTCCTTGAACCTGCAAAACCATCAAGTTAGTTGCTGATCAAAGGGCTAGCCTCACTGGTCACAAACACTTCAGACACTTCAAATGTGCTGCCACATTATTAGCATTGCCTCATCGCCATATGGTCTCAGCTCACCTCCCCGCCACCAAATGAGAGCAGATAGGGCAAGGTGCACCAGACAAGAGAGTGAGGAGGCCGAGGAAAATATCTCTCTGCACTATTTCTTTAAGGGACTGACTTCAGAAATACAAGATGTGATACACTTCACGACCGTGATGGTGCTTGACGGTGCGACTTTGAACTCTCGCTGAGCACAATGGCCAAATAACAAAGGAGGAGACGGGGCTGGATTTAATATAACTGCAGAGGGATGGGGGGTGGAGCCGGGAGAGGAAGTTGTGGGAAAAGTTCAAAGATTCAGACAAACACTGTAACATGTTGAGTCGGAGAATGAAAGGAGAAACCTTTGTGTTTGATCTTTGATGTAATGTTTCCATCAAAAATCACAAGAAGGGGAAAAAACCAGCAGAAAAATAACAGCGTGAGTGTTGAGCTGGATTAGAATAAGATCCAACTAGAAATCCCTCTCCTGTGTATCCCTGACTCTTCATCACCCTCAGCTTTCTAACTTCCTGAATAACTAATTAACACAAATTGAATGTACTGTTCTGCCTTTCTACAACGGCCAACCTGACATCCTCAGAGGAAGTGTAATTACTGTCTCACTTGTCCTGTGTCTCTCAAAATATGAAAAACAACAGCAAACTGACAGCCCTGTTGAGTAGAGTTGGTTTTATAACTAAGCTCCAGTTAAATAATGCTCACTGAAGTGCCCTGAAGGAGAGACAAACATTTTTAGCTGATCATACTGTGATCAAATTTGAGCAGTCAGTACACACACACATACACACACACACTCTGTATCTGATGTCTCCAGCTGTCTCTTTTTCCCACCACGAACTGTCTCCCCCTCATACACTCCCAGTGCTGTTCTCTGTGGACAGATTGATTTCTGTCCCAGTGAAAATCACTTTTTTTTTTCTTCTTTTTTCTTTTACTCCTCTCTCCAAACCGCACCCACTGATCAATTTTTTTTCACACTGTGTAAACATTCATTGAGCCATGTGTTTGGAAATGTCATCGCCACTCTGGCCATTGGGTGGGCCATACATATTTCATCTCGTCTGACACCTGTTCGATTTTGTGTCAGCTGGCAATACCACGTCTTGTCACTTGGAGAAGAAGCCATGAAAAATTAAGCATGCACACTTTCTAAAAGTTTCATATCCAATCTCGCAGACCTGTAAATTGGACGCATCAGGCCAAGAAGCAGTGTTCTCCTGCTGACATGCAGGTTATGGTTGCTTGTTTGGTTGTATTTTTTTATTTGTTTGTGCTGCCTGTTCCTTATTTATTTATTTTTGTCTTGTGTTCAGTCTGCTCTGATGCAGCTTTAGATGTATCTCGCTTCCTCCCACTGTCTCCTCTGTGATTATAATAAAACGAATGCAGTTTTATTTTAAGCACACGTGAAACAAACCTTGACAGGTGCACAGAGTTGTAAACAAAACAGATTATATGAAGTCATAAAGCTAACACTGTTGTTCTTCGACCTTGTGATTCATATCAGTTACATCAGCAGCACATGAACTAAAGCGTGTTTTTCCTCACAGAGAACATGATAAAGTACACTGGAAGTCCTGATAGCCTGCGTTCCCGCACTCCCATGATCACTCCTGACCTGGAGAGCGGGGTGAAGGTTTGGCACCTTGTTAAGAACCACGAGCATGGAGACCAGAAGGAGGGCGACCGCGGCAGCAAGATGGTCTCTGAGATCTACCTGACACGACTTCTGGCTACCAAGGTGAGCCATCTCCTACATTTGATCATGTTTTATTTGACGCTAAGTCGTCTGCGCTCGCCAGGATGCAGCCAATTTGTCACAGTGAATTTACTCTTCATTTGGATCTGTAACAGCCGCATGCCCCGAAGCTGTGTCTTCACTTACTGTACGTCTTGAATCAGTTCAGCGGGTGAAAGGCTAAAAGGTCACCGTGACCTTCACCCTACATTATAATGACTCAGAAAACTGGTACTTTATTTAAATATTCATGATTACTTTGGATGAGTCATCTCAGTGGAAAAGATTATTCAAATGTATTCTGCTATCCCCTCAGGTGAGAAAGAGAAAATAGATATTTCTGTTTGTTTTCTTTTTTCATTACTGTTGCATTGATGCCGCAGCATATCAAAAAGGGTAAAGAAGAAAAGACCCATGAAGCTAGCGAAGGTTTTTCTGTAATAAAAAAATGATCCGGCAAAAATAGAAATGGCTATAAAATGAGAGTCTTTGAATGCGCCTTGCGACAATGGCCCCTAAGAAGAGGGGGAAAAAAATGCAGTTAATTTGGTTTGGAGGGAAATGTGACTTTGATCCTGCAGCTGAATGCAAATTAACAATCCACTCCTAAAGCACCTTGTCCTTTTTTTTTTCTTTTTTTTTTCATCAAGACATTCAGTCTATCACACACAGACGCAGACAGGAGGACGAGGAAGGTAAAAGAAAGACGGAGGCTGTGAACTGAAAATGTTCAGGCTGTAATTTTTTTGATTAGGGAACATTGCATTTTGTTTTTTGATCCGCTGCCTGCCTTTGTTTAGCAGCTCACATAGAGAACATTAACTCAGTCCTGTGTATATCATATAAATACACAGCTGCAGGAGTGTAATGTCTCACATACTGTAAACAGGCTCAGAAAGAAGGAGCAGGAGGATAAAAACATCCTGTATTGAATGTGTTGTAATGATGAGCAGGACACAGGAAACACATGACCCTGTGTCACATGACTTCACAAGTTGTTTTTGAAATAGTATCACCACAAAATATGCAAACAAATCCAAAATTTCTTGTTTATTTCAATTTTGTATTCCCACTCTTCATCAGTGAGTTTCTATGAAAGTCTAGTTTGTTATGCTGAACATTTTTTATATTACTTTTTAGTACCATATTTACATGTGTATGTCTGTTTTGTTTAGTTTTTTTATTTTGTATAGATTTATTCCATGAAAGGCAGTACTTTTTTTTTTCTGTGTCCTGCACATACAGAAATTGACATTAATGAAATCTTGATAGTTGAATAATGTCTCACACATACAATACAGTGACTAATAAATAAAAAACTGTTAAGCATTTAGAATTTGTTAATTAGAAAAGTCATGTACTGCTCTTCATCATCAAAAAAATATCCTAGAAGACATGTTACCAAGAATTGTTGATTTGCATTCAGCTCGATGGGACCAAGATATCTCAAAGAGTTAACTAAATTCCTTTAAATGGAGGAATCTCTTATTAATAAAAGTGTGAACCCAAAGCTAAAATCTTAAAGGAATATTAGAGCTGCTTAACATTTGTGTCGTCATGATCACATGGATCAGAGGAGACACACTTTCCAAAAACCAGCCCATCATTGCAAACACTCCAGTACACTACTGAATACTTGTGTGAGGTTAGTGCCACCAAAGAGGCTCCTCACTTTTTCCACCAACACTGTGAATGCTTAATAAAAACCCAAATATTACAATTGCTAGTGTGTTATTGGTATTATTTCTTTTTGTTTTCTGTACTTGTGACTTGGATTAATGTCCATTTAATTACCAATCATTGCAGTAAATCAGGTCATTTCAAAGGGTTCTCAGCTCTTTTATCTCTGTTCTTTGGGAAACTAATGACTGTGCAGATGTGTGGGCAGATGAGAAAATGTGTGTGTTCCATTAACCAAGTGAGAGAGATGTAACGGTGACTGTGGAGCAGGACATAACAAGCTGCATGAGAAAGAAACTAATAAAGAAGAAAGCGGAGCAGCTGTCACCGTGACACATACTGTACGTCGTCCTCCAAACCTTCACACATGCACAGATTTCTCGTCTCGGCCTCTGCGCGTCGCCCAGTTTCTCCATCGCCATTATCCCGAGTGCAGGAAGGTGGCTCCTGACAGCACATCATCTTTCCAGATGGATTGTTTTGGTGAAATAACCAGTTTATCTTAGCTGGCCGTCTCTCGTGGTAAGATGTGATTGGGCAGACAGGAGGCGTAATTGACTGCGTTTGGCTTTCACCTTGCCAATAAATACCTCTCCCTGGCAACATCGCCGACGCCTCTCGTATTCGCTCCATCAGTGACACTCAGAGTACAGGATGTGTTCATACGTGGAGAGAGGGAAGAGCTGCGTTTTCCCTCCTCACTTGTAGACTCAAGAGCGCGTGTCTGTCTCGACCTCGCTGCTTCGTTGCTATCCCCAACCTTCTGATTGTTTGCTTTTCTTGCATTTCAATGTGGAGGAAGTCTGCATCAAAACATCCAGATGACACATTGTGTTTAGAGTGCAGTCTAATGACAGGGTACACGGTCGTGGGGGGGGTTGCGTCGGCAGTTTTGGCTCCACGAGGGAACAAGAGAACCCTGTGATGATGACAGTGTTGATACTCGTGCACCCCTTGAGATAGAGGATGACGTAAAATGTCACAGCCTCAGCGCTCGTAGGCACACACACTGGTTTTTAGTTTCTGTACACACACAAAACGTTAGGTATTCCCTTGCCAGATGATGCAGACTGTCACTGGGAGGCACGTGGGCTTGATATAGAGATATGTGATTCCATCTTCATAGAAAAACGATAAGCTGTCGGAAATGTGGGCCACATTAGAATTATAGCCGTGATTGTCAGACTAACAGGATTCTCTCCTCCCACTCTCTTCTACCTCTCTTGACTCCATGATTCGGTCACCCGCTCCACCCAAATTGGATTTTTATTTGCCCGTGCCTGTACACACCTCATCTGCCACAGTCAATGGCCTTTTTTCCTGATAGGAAACCTCTGTCGTTTCATTTCCATCCCTCGCTTTTGCCTTTTTTCCCCGTGCATCCCATCAGCTCATTCTTTACAAGAGGATTAGATTCCCTCACTCTCTGTCTCTCCTCTCTCTTCTCCTCCTCCTCCTTAAAGTCGCCAACATTAAATCAAATTAGGGTCAATGGTGCAGTGTGGGAGCTAATCCGGCAGCACAAAGAGGCTTAGGAGATGCGCCTCCTGTTCCCAGATATTATTAAAAGTCAGCTGTGAAATAACAATTTCCCCCATCAAAGCTGCAAGCAGATTTAGGGGCCGGGTCTGTGAGATAGGAGTCAGACACATAAACATCGCGAGCTAGGGGACAAAGTGACAAGCACTGCACAACTCATAAACTCACACAGGGCAAAATATACAAGTTTGTTGCAGTCTTTCTGTCAGTGTTAGTCAGTAGTGCGCTGCAGAATGTATTAAACAGTGACAGTGTTATTCACTGGTTCTGCGTCTGCCAATCAATATCCATACAGTACTGATTTAACTTCAGATTCTCCTCTCTCTTCCCGATCTGCAGGGTACGTTACAGAAGTTTGTGGATGACCTGTTTGAAACCATCTTCAGCACAGCCCATCGAGGCAGCGCTCTGCCACTGGCCATCAAATACATGTTTGACTTCCTGGACGAGCAGGCCGACAAACACAACATCCACGACCCGCATGTGCGACATACATGGAAGAGCAACTGGTGAGTTCAGATTTAGCATTTGAATAATTCCTCCAAACACAGAAATGTGCACATACACAACAAGACAGGGTGGGCTCTAGATGGATCTCTGATGGATGTGAATATTTACTTAACACGGCTCCATTCACAGTCTTTGCTTCCGACACTGATGTTTAATGTACTAGAGGTGCTACCATTACATTTTGGCACACTCCACATGGGTTTGCCCCGGTATTGCCCCGTCAGTGCCAAGTTTCACCACACGCCTCTTCCCTTCCTAATATCCATTAACCACAGGGGCGTGTAATCTTCATTAAAGCCAACCACAAGGGGCTAATCCAATTGGCTGCCAAGACTCTCCATCTATTATCATGGCTAACTGGGCCAAAAAAAATGCTTGTCACTGTGGAAATCTCCATAGTGACAAATGTACACTCCCAGGTGCACAAGTACACCTCTAAATTAATATCCGTTGATTAATTTAGACCCCACTGACCCTCCGTGAACACACCTCCAAAGGTTGTTTGGGGTTAAATAAGCGGCGGTGCAGCAGGATGAGGGGAGCAGAGGAAGGAAAAGGTGAAGAACAGGAAGTGAACGCAGTGGGAGTTAAACGCACACTAATATCTCATTAGCCTCCTAGCCTCTGCCAAGATCCCAGCATGCATCACTCAGCCCAAGGCCCGGGAGAACCACAGAGATGGTAGGAAGAAATTGATGTGTATCAGGGGACAAATAGACATGGAGGGAGGAATAGGTAGGGGGAGGCTTAAGAAGAAATATTATTCACTTTACACTGTGGTCCTAATTTTGCTATTTCTTGTGTCTGCATTATTGGGCCATTTGCCGAGTGTGTGTGTTAAGTGTTTTCTGAGAGCCCATCAGCTCTTACATTAGACTTTCAATTGATTCTCACTAGAAGTTTGTGAACGAACAGCAATTTATCATAACAAAACCCAGACAAAGAGCCACTTAGATTGGACACAGTTTGCGCTGGTGCCACCACAGATATCTTCTCTTCACGCTTTTCTCTGTGTCTGCTTACGCATAACCTTTAGCCGTCTGAAAAGACTGCAATCTCCACTGCAACAAAAGCCTTCATTTTGTGTGATGGTAGAGAATAATGCCAGTGCCCCTCCCAAGCTGAGCCCGGGTCCTATTAAACCTACCATTTCCATCGTCATCATACACGCCATTAACTTCAACTGCAGAGAGTCCCTCCCCCCCACCACCCACTGCTGCTACCCCCCACCAGCCTTCGGGGTTTCCCTTCACTCAGTGCATCCCCTGATATAACCCTGATGTTAGATTATCCCTCGGCTTGTACTTTGCTTCTTATCCCATTCTCATATCATGTTTGGATATTTGTAGATATTACCAGTTTGGTGTTAGCTTTATGAATCTGCATATTGAGTTGGTTTGGACTCGATATGTAACCATAATAAAGATAAAGACAGGAAATGATGTTTCTACTGTAACTGCAATATTTTTTTGTTTGCCTTCAGAGCTGTACAATGTATTTGAGATTTCATGGCACAACATCCACACAGTCCAAGACCTGAAAGAGGCCTCAACATGGCATCCAGGATTTATTGTAGTCCTGGAAATGATCTCTGACCCCGCCCCATAATCCAAGTCATCCTTCTCAACAGTCAAGTGCAAAAGGGCCAACACTATATCTTCCCGTGGCCATATTTCACCAACCAGTGTCTATGAAGCAAACTGTAAATTCTGATTAGATCTTTCAAGTTAAAATCAGTTAAACCATTAGTGGGCTCTGCATTGTATGGCTTAGAGTTGTGATGTGCATCTGTGTGTGTGTGTACAGTAAATGTGTGCATACATGAGTCCCTGGCTTCTCGAGCATCTCCAGATGGTATCTTTTGGATTAGTGGCAGTGTGTCAGCGTCTCTTCTCATGTCCGCTCCTCTGTATTTGGTGTGTGTGTCTGTGGATCTGCAACGCGGGTTTGTCGTGTCGAGATCGGGACATTTTTAATTATTGTGCACTTGGACAAACAGCGTATTCATTCATATGAAAGGCAGTGGGTTTCTGTCTACTGAGGTCCCTGCTGGAGACATTCCCAGCCAGGTCACCTTTAGAAAATTCAAACCTTGGGTCGCTGCATGAGAAAAGTCAGGCGTCCTTATCTGTGCTGTAATGCCTCCAATGGGATGCTCTAGATCACAACATCTGTGACCCTGTGCCTGCCAATGGCAAGCGAATTCATCAGGCCCTTTTGCAGAACTGGGATCACATCCCACAACTGCATATTCAGAGGTTCACTGGCTCAGTCTGTGCCAGAAGTGTCAAGCAGGGCAAACTGCAAGAGGCGATTAGACATGCTACTGTGGGACTACAGGGACACTCAGCTGTTGTGTATGTAGAGTACTGGGCACACATTTCCCATACCAAATATTAGTTTTTATTTACCCATGAACTCCAAAGTGCAGAAAAAAAAAAACAAATTGACGTTTGTGGCGATTGCTCTTTGGCTTTATAACAGCAGTGACTCTCCTGGCTACACATGACCAGCTTCTTCAAGCTACTTAACACACAGGTCATCCAAGCCATTTGGAGAACTTGCCACAGTATTTCTAAGGACAGAGCTATGCCTAACTGCTTCTGTTTCATCATGTAATCTCAGACCGCCTTGATGATGTTGAGATCAGGGCCACACCATCTGTTGCAGGACTCCTTGCTCTTCCTTTCACTGAGGATAGCTAACAGTAAACAGCAGTGTGCTCGTTTCGCTCCTTGAAAAGTTTTGTTAGTGATCGTGCTTTCTTGGAGAGATCAGCAAAGTTGCTTTTAAACTTTGTAGTACTGCAAAAGTACTCACTTCTTTGACATTGTACTCTCTCTCTGAGCCATGAAGAGTGCTCTCAACACCATTTAGTAAAGTAAACAAAACTACTGTATGAACTGTTGCTTCTATTAACAAATGTTAACAAATGAGAGCTGTGGGAACATGCTGCTTTCTATCACACTCTTTTCTCAGTTTGAATTGATTGCACTTTGTTGTCACGAATCAATGGACAGAAGAATAGTCCTTAATAAAAGGGCTTTTTCTGACTCTGTAATTCCTCTTGGATAAGAGATGCCCTTGATCTTGGCAGCTGATATTTAACCTAATCCCAAACCAAAAGGCCCGATCATGGCCATCATTCAGATTCCTGGAACGACTCAGCATGAGTTAACTGCAGAAATGCTACACGTTGCCTTTATTCAAAGGATAATATGCAGATGTTTTCGTGGTGGTCGTTTTGAGACTGCGTGGGGCACCTCGTCAGTTTAACATGTACTGCCCTCCGAAGCGGCAGATTGTCAGCAATCAAGGCAGCACAGCAGTGGTGTTAATATCCCTTTGATCCCTGTGCCTAATCCCACTAGATTCTTTGCTTAGATTAATTTTGAAGTCATAATGCAGAGTTTTTCCTTCCTGAGTCCAAATCCTCTTTTGTTAGATTGTACATCTGAATGGCTTTGTGGGTGGCTGTGCTACAGTAAATGCTTAAGTATGATAGTAGGGGAGCACTGGTGGTATTTTTAATGACTGAATTTCAGTTTTTTTTAAAATTCTTATTATTATTATAGTTGTTGTTATTTTTCCCTCCTCCTTAGATATTGCACCACGAACAGAAACTCCAGTGTCGGATAGACTGCAGTGTGTTTCCTGATGGATTTTTGGCACATCAGCCAAAAACGCATAGCCCAGAGAATAGTAAAGATACAGAGATCCAAGTAACACTCAGCTCTTTCTTAATACCACCTGAGCCCCTTTCACTGCAACACACAGATAAAGCTGGCTCTATATCTATTCATTTTGGCAGAAACAAGCCCAGCAAATAAACAGACTTGTATATTTTTATTATTCTGGACAGGCACAAAATAGGACCCACTTGCACAAACAAGGCAATATGAACTGTGTCACTGTGCGGCCCCCAGCGAGGACCCCTGGACACTGCTAGAAAAAATGAGAGCCAGCCACCACCTGGTTTTAAAGATAAAGGCTTTATTGAATTGAGCACACACATCAAATAGAGCACATCAGCAACAGCAGGGCCTGTGTACTAGCTCTGCAAAGTGAATGAATCCTCGTCCCTTCTGGCGAATAATCATGTTCATGCCTATTGACTAGCTGGCTGCGGCGAATTTGAAAATGGCTTTTAGGGACCTAATCTCAGAGCAGTTCAACCGGACACAGACTGTTGTTTTACTTCACACTCTTTGTTGCTGTGTGTGAATGGCTGTTTGGGGATTCTGTCACTGAGATGGAGCTGAGCAATCAATGCAAAGGCTCCAACACAAAGCACATCAACAACATGTACTGTAACTTCAAGCTCAATACACAAGCTCAGTTATGGCAACATGAGTTCAAACACAACAACATAAGCGTTTGTAGAATGGAAACTATTTGTCCTTCAATTAATTCAGAAAGAAAAAACACTTGAATGAGGATCTGCTGTCCAACATCCATTATTTGACAGTAGTTAATTTGTTACTAAACTACTTTGTTCTGGTTTTCCTGCAGCCTACCTCTGCGTTTCTGGGTGAATGTGATCAAGAACCCTCAGTTTGTGTTTGACATCCATAAGAGCAGCATCACAGATGCCTGTCTGTCTGTGGTGGCCCAGACCTTCATGGACTCCTGCTCCACCTCAGAACACCGCCTTGGGAAGGACTCACCCTCCAACAAGCTGCTTTATGCCAAGGACATCCCCAGCTACAAGAGCTGGGTGGAGAGGTGAGCTGTCAATAACACACCAATCACTGAACCGAGGAGGAGCCAACGCCAAACATCAGTAAACCTACATTAGCTCTGTTTCATTCCAACCCACACAAGGCGACTGTAGCACTGTGATCTATGAGCTGTGAAACCCAATCCAAATTACAACACAGTAGGAATGGATGAGAGCGCCCAGGGCAGATCTACAGTACAGGAGTCAGTGTGTTGGTGAGATGCCGAACTATGTGTGTGTGTGTGTGTGTGTGTGTGTGTGTGTGTGTGTGTGGGGTGAAGAAGAGAGGAAGCATTTTTGAGAGTTGCAGGCAGCAGAAGCTGGTAATTTGTTAAAATGGAAGTTTTATTAAATTTTTTTGTCAGCAGGGGAGGCGACGAGTTCCTGAATAAAAGATGGGGCACTGTGAAGTGGTTCAGAGTATTTATGTGTCTGAGGCTTCGTCACAAAGCAAGCCTCGGGATGAGAATATATGTGCACTGCTTGAATGGGTGAAACCAAATGAGGAGCTTCAGGCTCAGGACTGCACCCAGCCTGTGGTCTGCCATAAACACCCGTGTGAGGGTCCTCTGCTGATTCATGGGAGGATAACTGATACTTTGGTGGCAGCAGAAGAAGAAATCTGTATCTGTGCGACATTACTTAGAAATGTGCAAGTTTCAAGCAGAGATTTGTGGATATGCTGGAATACTGTGGTGTTTTCAGGAAATGCTGTTATTGCTGTTTTAAAACGGGGTACATCCCACTGCTCTGTAGAGTAGATAAATCACTTCTTTATTGTGCATTTAGGGAGGAAATAATCAGTAAACACCCCACAGAAGAACTGTGTTAATCAGTCAGAAAAAAAGAAGAAGAAGCCTCAGTAATGAGTGAATAAAGCTGGATCTGCTGCTGCTTCATGTTGCTGTACAAAGTGCCAAATAAGAGCCAAGCCAAGGAAGGGATTTATACTGCAGAAAGAAACTATGGTGGAAGACAGGAAGGAAACTAGGAGGGGGAAATTTGTCTTAAAATGATGCACACATGTAAAATAGGATTTACTGATAAAGATGGGACATCTGTACCTGGTGCGCAGACCAATGGAAAACTCCCTGTTGTTCACTGCTTCTCTGTAGAGACACAACCAGTGAAGAGTATTTGCTGCAGTCAATCCACAAAGAAAACCATTAGAAACACTCAGAGGACAGAAGTCAACAACTGCATTCAGCAGGTTTATCTGGAGGCCGTGCAGGCGGCAGAGCCACAATATCCCACCGAGCTTTTAACTAGCTGCAGTATGTTGATGTTATTAATAACACTAGTGAGCGACTGACACTTACCTTCAATTTGATGTGGGAGTTGAAGGTCTCCAGACAATGACAAATCCATCATGGCTGTCATTACATTGTTTGTATTGGAAGAGCATCTGCATATAAATCAAAGAGAAAAAAATAATTATACAGGCTGATTGTAATAAAAAAAAAAAAATTTGCTTGATAGTAACTGACTAAAATACCTTAAGAACATTGTAAGATCATAAGCATCCTACATATTAAGCCATCTTTCCATAAAAACTATGGACTTACAGCCTCTTTGTGTTACAGTTGTGTAGCATGAACACTTATCTGTCAGTAGAAAATATCCCTGTTAAATATTATCAACACAACAATGCAGCAAGTCTTCAGTTAACTACCTGGTGAACTGATGCTGGGAATAATGTCATTACTTTTTCAAAGAACAGGGTTTTAGTTTGGTGTATAAAACACACACACACACCCTTTCTAAAACAAGCACACCTGGTCTCCACACTAACAATCCCCTGCTAGGAGCTCCCTGTAACTGCCTTGCAGCACTGAACAGGTGTTGATCTGGGTATGACCTCTATGAGCAAAGCCCACCTGCCTTTTCCTTTGCTCAGTTTGCTCTGAAGACTTGTTTCCTGGCAAATATCATCCCCTCTCACACACTCCCAGAGTTATCCAACCATACAGAGGGCCCCGTCCTCCAGCGGCTGCAGCTACAGGAATTTAATATGTAAATAAGCGGCTTTAATTAACATAGTTAATATGTGCAACACAGCTGCTGCTGACAGTGACTGATTGCCTTTACCTCAATGCAGCCAGTGTGTGTCGGCTGTTCTGAGCCTTCCCAGCATCTATGATGACTCCATTTCAGTCACTTTACTATCACACTCACTTGTTGCCTCTGTGCTACATGCATAAGTTAAATATCTTCAAAGAAGTGCTGCAGCGAATAATGAGCTCCAAGAGAAACATCCACATTAATCCACAGCGCTGGGTATTTTCTGTTTTCCAAATCATTTAGCAGTTTTCTGAACAATGATCCACGCAGTAAACATGATTGTAACAAGTGTTGCTTTGTTTCATCCCTCCTGTCCTCTTTCCACAGGTACTACTCAGACATCAATAAGATGCCAGCGATCAGTGACCAGGACATGAATGCCTACTTGGCAGAACAGTCACGGATGCACATGAATGAGTTCAACACCATGAGCTCTCTCAGTGAGATCTACTCCTATGTGGGAAAATACACTGAGGAGGTACGTAATACTGAGACACTTCACATTATTGTCATCACAGATTAAGACTTGCTAGTAGACTGATGTCAGTAGTTGTTTGGTCAGAGTTAAAGGAACATTCCTCTAAAAGATTCATCTGACTAATCTCATATTTATCATCCTGGAAAATAAATGGCTTCCCCAGTTAATTTAAGACTAACAAATTATTCAAAATGCTTTGTAATTTCCTCTTATTAATGATTCATTGGTTCATTTGGTGTTTGCTCGAATGGTGAGCCCAAAGGGCCCCAGCACAGGATTAACCTGTCTGAGAGGCCAAAATATTAATTGCTGACAGGAGGGTTTCTTGTGCCAATCACTTAGAAATATTGACTTAGATCAGTGGCATTACATGAGGATTATAACAGACTTTTCAATCAGGCTGAAAAAAAAGAGGATTTTAGAAAGTTAAGCAGGTATGTTAATCCCATTGTTGAAATTACATTCAGAAACTCAGTCCTGTTGCTTTACCAATCACTTGATTGATGATGTGTAGCATGGAATAGTTCAGTCCTCCAATAGGTGATTTAACTATGAAGAAGTGAAGAAGCTGAAGGAGCAAATAAGATAACTGTATAGTACTGACTGTAGGAGGTTTTCATACTTTTTAGCTTTGACATCTGTATACTGTCTGTGCAAATTAAACCTGCTGTACTCCATGAGGAAACTACAGTTCTTTCACAGCCACTTTTAAGTGGAATATTCCTTTAACTGTTAGTAGAGTTTTGAAGTTGTTACTCTGTTTACTGTGGAAACCATTTACTCTAGTAAATGCAATAACTAAGAAGTAAGAAAACACACTCTTATATTCTAGTTGAGAATCCATCAGATTTGAAAGTACTGAGTCCTGTTGTTGTGTTAACCACTTGTAGTAATGGCGTCGTGTGTGTGTGTGTGTGTGTGTGTGTGTGTTTACCTCTCGGTGCTGCTGGCAGATTGTGTGTGCATTGGAGCAGGACGATGCAGCCAGGAAACAGAGGCTGGCCTTTAAGCTGGAGCAGGTGGTGGCCTTCATGAGTCTGGAGAGCTGAGGACCGCACTTCCCAGGGTGCACTGGGAAGAGACCCCATCAGAAACCGAGCCGTGCCTGAGCGAAGACCTGTCCCCATCTTTTTTCATCATGTGACTTCCTCCCTCCGCCTTTCAGAGATGACTTCTTCCTTGACCTTTTTTCTGCTTCCTCTTCTCCCGAGAAATATTTTTTTGTTTTCCTCATCCACTCTGCTGCATAGACTAGTTTACCTGAATATATGTGAGGGGTGGTCCGGCTGAGGTCGGCGTTTCCCACAGTGCAATGTGGGGGATTCCTCAGCTTCACCACAGGGGGAGCTTCAAGGGGCGATTGCTTGAAAGCTGGCCATATTGGCATATTTCAGTCCCCCTGCTGGAAGAACAGAGGGGAAAAAACATTTTTATGTTGCCTTCAAGAATTTACACCGATAGGTAATTCTTTCAAAACCACAATGTTGGGTGTCCATTTTGTTGAGAACTTTTCAGATAGGATAGTTAAAGTAAAACCATCTCTAGAGTTCAGTTTATTGTAGTTCTATATTCAATATACAGAATCAAGTGGAAACATCAAAACTGATGACTGCAAGCCAAATGAACACCTCTGAAGAAAATTAATGCAAGGATGGTTTGCCAAGTTTACACTGTACCTTCAAGCAAAGCATACATATCCGTGAAATCTGGGGCGAGTCCAGGCAAACCTAGAATGTTCTTTTGTTCTTTCAATGTAGCTGGAGTTGTATTTAAGAAAAAGACTGATGGGGGGTAGGGAAGGATTACTGCTTCTCTGAACTTTTCCTTTATTAAAACATGATGGACAGTAAAACTTTACAAACCAGAGCATCCCCAGCCTATAGCCCTTTGCGACATGCACACATTTTTACCTGCCCAGCGTACATTTAAGAAAATGCTCATGATTTCTGCTTCCATTTGGCTTCTATGGCTACTGCAAAAATTAAGCTATTAGTAGAAAAACTGGAGCCCCCACCCAAGTTGGATCCTTTGTAAAAAGCACACAACCAACTCTGGAAGACAGTGTTTTGACCGCTCATCCAAACACCAGGAGCAGTCTTTGCCTGGCTCTTGCCACTTCCAATCTTGTGTCGCCACTGCGACGGTCTATCAAAGCACACACATGCACAGATACACACACAATCAGCAGCTGCCCAAGATCCTGACTGCCCAGATCTCTACGCCAAACCTGGAGGAGGTAAAGGGAAGAGCTGACTGACATGCACTGGGTAAGAAACTGCTTGATCAGTAAAAACAAGAATGATTCGACACAGTGTAGCCACACAGCTGACTGCTACCTAAAGAGAAAGGGGCTCTGTTGTGAGAGTAGCACTTCTTTCCCAGGATGTTCTTATTTAAAGACTTTTGTGTGGAGAAATCAAACGAGATGGACTTAGTTGGTCAGCCAAAAACCAAAGGAGCTTGAAATTTTCAAAATGGTCAAAAATGTATTTATAAAGTGCCACTGAGGAACTGACAAAAAAGGACTATGTACAAGACAACCACTTCTCGAACAAAAAAAAAAAATATATTGTGACTGGAACTTTAAGAAACCTGTGTGATTTTTCTGACCTCAGTGTGTCGAGGTGAGAGGCTCTGTGGGCGAGGTGATCCGATCCTCCTTTCTCTTTCCATCGTCCCGGGTCTCTCCGGTTCTCGGCACACCGTTCAACCCCTTTTGTCCGGCTCCTGACTTACCAGTTTCTTTTCTGTTTTGCACAAGCGTTGGAGATGGTAGCTAGTTGCATACGGCAAAACCCCAACTCTTGAGTGTGTAACTGTTGAGGCGCTCTTGTCTGTATTAGTGTAGTTGTCCTCAGTGGCGGCAGGGGGCGGCCTTCTCCAAGCCTCAAAAAAGAAAAAAAAAAAAAAGAAAAAAAATCTGATAAAACAGCAAGAAGTGAGCATCATGGCAAGATAAAGAGAAAATGATGGACATTAACAGTAGATAAGACTTGTTGGATGTGAACCCCCACCATGGGAGAGAGCGACTAAAAGAGAGATGATGGAGGCGCCCTCTGTACCTTTTGACCTCTGCCCTTTCTTTTGCCTTGACAACGTGCCCCATGTGGTGATGTGAATGTGTGAAGACCGCCCTAGGTCCACCTTGGGTCCTTTATTGGCTTTTTAAGCGCATGTAAAACGTAAACAATTTAAGAAACTTATTTAAAAAAAAGTGAAAAATAAGAAAATTAAGCCTTGCAATGATGATGTGGATGTGTTCTTTTATCTTTCTTTTGCTTGGAAGAAACCAGATGGAAAAAGTGGATTGTAAAAACTATAACTTTCGTTTAAGGTGGAACCTTTATCCAGTTCAGCCCCTACTGCAGAATCTCACACCCATAGTTTTTGTGAAGTGGTAGATGCTAAATAAAACCGATATTATATACCTTTGCATGTTGACCTATTTGGATGGTATGAAATGGAAATGCCTTGCTCAAAGATATTTATATACTTCTACAACTACTAGGGACTTTAAAGTACAAGCCAGCTGTTCATTTTAAGGTTATGGATCTCACACGACGACAACATGTACCCAATTTTTGATGTGTTTTCTTTTTTTCCTCCATTCAGAGTGTCCTCCATTACAAACCATCAGTGTCTGGTGACATCTGTGCCTCCTCTGTGGTTTTAGTTTTGGGAGACAGACGCTACAACTCAACTTTTGTTCTGTCTTTGCTGCTATTTCATCTTGTTTTGCGAGTCGACTACTGCATTAGATTGATTATTTCATTATGATAATTGCTTATCTTGTTTTCTCCATCAGTTTAGCCTCGAACACAAAGTGAACACTTGAGTGAAACCCTCGTTTTTCTTTCACATAACAAAAAATGGGCACATGAAAACAAACAGATGTGGTTTGACAAAGGTTCACTTTGCAAAAAGCAACAAAAGGACTGCATCCGTTTGTCAAACATATGATAAAATACTATTCCTTATGGTTGTCTTAAACACCTGAAAGAATATGTGATTGATCGTCCAGATAAACACAGCAGGAGAGGCGCGTTACCATTGTCAGCAGACCTGTGTTTGAAACTCAGTTTGACAAGTGAGTGTTTCTTTCAAAGCCCTTGTGTCAAATGTATGTGAGATATCCAAGTCATTGTCCATTAATTACCTTCTGCAGCTTTACAGTATGATGAATGTCTGTTGTTTCAACTTGAAGGGGTACATTCACAAAGCGTTTACTGCATTTCATGTAGTAAACACATCAAACACATTAATCTGTTTCTGGTAAATGAGGGGAACACGGATTGGATCATTAATTTATGCTGAACTGGTATTCATATTATTAGAGACGTACTATTGAAACTAAATAAACTCTGATTCATGTAGTATATTGTCCAGATACCCAAAGTCTCCCCTTACAGCTGTGTGTTAATAAATAACACAAACCTCGACTGTCATTGTGAATCTGCCCCCTGGTGTAACATCCTGTCTTTCATTTCTCCCCGTCCTTCCTTCCCCTGCAACAAAGGTCGTCTGCTAGTAGTCACCTCGTGTTGCCAAGAGCACAGATAAAGTTTCCACCTTCAAACGTTTTGTAGGAACTAAAAATGTCCTCCTAGCTCAGTGTTATAGCAGGTGTTACACAAACACACTAGAAAAGACTTTTACTAGATCATATTTGAAAGATAAAGAGTATCTTATCGAGAGATAAAAACGAAACCTGGGGGATATAAGGCGAGCTTCTCTAACTTTGTTATAATTAATTGTATACCTGTGTATGTAAATATAATGCATTCCTATTTTGCAGTCAAGAACAAAATACTATTTGTAATATAGAATAAACTTTATTATGAAACCAAGCACTTCATGATTGTTTTTCCTCAATGTGTCTAACATGAATGTTTTTGGATGCTGAATGATCAACGCTACCTTTGAATTAAACTTTCTGAAAATCTAAGTTTGATTTGAAAAACAACCTAGTGAAATCTGGTCATGTTACTCAGGTATAAATACATGTTTTCTTGCAAGATGCATCTTTAATAAATAGCTAAAGATCCAGTCAGCCTCCTACACCTCTTCACAAGACAGCTGCTGCAGTTTGTCATCAACATCAACCAGTGAAACACACCTATGGAAGTTGTTCTGCTCCAACAGGTGCAACAAACTCAGCACAGCAGACCTGTGGAGGTGTCAGTCACACAGGCTGAGCCTCACTGTCCCAGCATCACTTACAGACTAAAAGACCCTGTTAGCAAACAAGGCATTACAGGGACTTTAAATTACATGGTGTCCAAACTGACCTACACACTGTTTATACACATCGTCCAAAAACTTGAATCCATTACCCTGAGTCTTCCCTAATGGCCCTGATTTCCTTTCTATCTTTATGCTGCCTCAGCCACGCGTGGTGCTCTGGGATGCTGAGGCCATCTCACATCTCCTACTGTCTGCTGCCACACAAAGCAACAAACAATAGCCATACAAAGATACACAACAAAAGCTCATTTGTGCTCTGTGATTTCTCATGATTCTCTTTGCCTCTGGCTGTGTGCAGCCAGGACACACAGGGGATGAATCAGTACTTGTATGCATTAGCAAGACAAGACCTCTACATTGAAAAGAAAATCCACAGTGATCTTTAGAAAGATGTACAATATCCCAAATCATTTCAGACTTTGTTAGGTATCCAAATTATTCAAATGATGGTTTTGTCCACTTAATTCACAGTCTACAGCTGATTTTCCACAGAGCCATTGGGAAAAATAAAGAAGCTGTGGTTTGGAATAAATCTTTGCACAGGGGAAGTCATGCTCTGACTGCACACACTGAATAGTCTGTTTTGAATGCGAAAAGCTCAAAGAGGAAATCTGTAAATATTATGCAAATTAGCATTCAACAATAATAATGTAAACCTGCCTTTGTGAGAGTGGTGCAGTGTACAGTAATGACATCCAATTCAATCAAAACCATTGTCATCAAAGTGGTTTATGTTGGTTTGTGAGGCAGGTTCCTGACCTTGTTATACGCTACGAGTAAATAACAAAGATCTTCGCCAATAGAAAACAGAATGAACAAAGCTGGGTTCACAAATTACCAACAACTGACAGAGCTCCCATTCTGTTCAACTAATAATTTTACAGGACATTTCCAGGACACTTTCAGTGACATAAGGTTGGTATGACTGATAGTAAGTGGGGACACGGACAAACTGTTTCCTGGATGTAGAAGTTGTCTCGAAAACTTACAGAACTGTGCACAACTTCCCTGTCATGTGTGTTTAATCAATCACACACATCAAATGAATGTCTCAGTGTAGTAAGAAAAGTGTTACATTGTAGAAAAAAGTCAAAGTAATATATGTTGCAAAACAAAAGAATGTAGAATAGTGTGTCCTAACAAAAATCATCAGACTGAAACATGTCAAAGAACAAACATATGACATTTGGCATGATTTTGAAACATACCAATCACTGTCCTACAGGGTTTCTCAATTCTGGTCCTCAGGGACCACTATCCTGCATGTTTTAGATGTGTCCCTCTTCCAACACCTGATTCAAATGACCAGTTTATCATCAAGCTCTGCAGAAGCCTGATAATGATCCTGATCATTTGAATCAGGTGTGTTGGAAGAGGGACACATCTAAAACATGCAGGATAGTGGTCCCCACGGACCGGGAATGAGAAACCCTGCTGTAGTGTGATCATTATGTCATTAGGAAACAGTGTCAATTTCATAATATGGTATGTTCCAAAAAAAACTGCCACGTTGTCAGAAAAAACATGTATGAAGCGTAAAAAAAAAAGACTGCCATATAATATGTCATCAGAAAAAAATATATGTTGGCCGAAAAAATGTCTGTGTATGGCCTATTGTCAGAAATAAACTAAAAGTATAGATGGCAATCAAGTATGTGACAAAAAAGATCATAATATCCTATGCTGTCACAAAAATGTTAAAAATGCATCATCTATTATGTCATCAGAAATAAAGTCATTGTGTAGTGTATCATAAAAAACAACATAGTATAGTACATCATCAGGGAAATACATCAGAGAATATTATGTTACAAAAACACAAAAAAACAAAGAAAGAAACTGCATCATGGAGTGTCATGTAAAATGTCCCGATATAATGTACTACAAAACAGTACAGTTTATGATGTCATACAAAAAAAGTGACATAGTATTGCACATCACAACAAAGCTGTACTACAATAAAGCATGAAAAATTATATGTGATCAAAAGAAAACTGTCAGTTTAGCAGTAAACACTTCACACTCAGTAAAACATGGTGACGTCCAAATTATTTTCCAACATTTGTACGTTAACATGATATTTTACAGGTTATTTTTTAATTTCCAGGAGTTTTCCAGCACTGGGTTGGTCTCTGAGAAGCAGCACACAGCAGCAGTACAGTAGCAGGTAGGTATCAGATATATGGAGCCAGGTGTTTATGTAATTAGGTGTGCTGTTGACATCCTCATACATTATACTCCTAAAATACTTTTTGTTTTGTTTAGTTTTTGTTTTTACACCTAAGGGGTTTCTTCTCATCTCACTGAGTAATGAATGCATTCCCACATTTACATTTTTCTAACTTTGACAACTTTTCCATGAAATGTTCCAAGTTGGATTTGTTGGTTGTGGCGAACAGTGAATTTACTAATGAATGAGTAATGCTGGCTTCCTGGGCCTGGACCTCTCATTGTGTCTGGCTCCACGTCAGCCTATTACTACTCCAAGTGATGCAAAAACTGCTTAGCTCCCAGTCTGAGTTTTAATTTTATAATTTTAGCTCCATGTGCTTCCTCCATGGCTCCTATTTATATTGTCAGGTTACAAAAGCTCCTCTCCTTTAATGAGAGGTGTTTCCTGACATGACTCAGGTCATTATAATGTAAGAAAAGCAAATATCCGCAGCCAAAATAATTAGGAAACAGCAGAATTGGTAAAGATTAGCTCAACCTGTAAGCTTCTTCTGCTTGAAGCCAATCAAGCAGACCAGATGCCATTCAGGAAATCAAGGAGGTAAATCCTCGCCTCTAAGCACATGTCAGTCTGCAGAGCTTAGCTGTACACTGCAGTAAACACACAACTGGTTTATTTTACTCCACAATCTGCCTTATTCAACGTCACCCATCAAATGCAGTCAAAATACGCACTTTGATGTACTCATTTTCATTTGGCTCGCTGGCTTTGTTATCTCACAAAACACAACTTCACAAACAACTCTGTGTGACATCAACTTTTTCCCCCAACTGGTACGGCGGCACAATAAAGCACGCTGCTGCCTCGGTACAACAAGGCCATCTTGAAAGCACCTTCCCTGGGACACACGGGGCTGAAAAAGTCAGAGGTAAGCTGAAAAAAAGACAAGTAAATGGAAAACAGGAGTGACAAATGAGGAAATAGAAAGTTGTGTGTTGCAAAGGAGGGCAGGGGAGGTGTGAAGAGCAGAAAACGCAGTGACAACCTGCTGGATGGGTATATATAGACGAGAGGTTGCAGCACTCCAGCAGGCTGACGGGGACGAGAGATTGAATTGGCCCAGTGTCACCCTCCATATACCAACCAGTGAACTGGGAGTAATGGGTGAGAAATAGAAAGAGGGAAGGTGGTGGGGGAGAGGGGGAGAGAGGTAGGGAGGGCTGCCAAGTGTTGCCCTAATTTTCTGACTAGTGAGCTGGGAATAATGGAAGGGAGGAGAGAGGTAACTCGGAGGGGTGATGGGTTGAGAGAGGTTGGATGGAGGGGCAGGATGATAGAGAGCCGGCTATGATTGCTTTGCACCAGGGATGGTTTTCCACACTCCCATGATCACTGCTGCCCTTTCACCAGCAAACCCCCACCCTGCCATCAAATCCACATGCACTGATGGGATGTGGCCAGAGAGGAAAGAAATAAATAAAGATGTGGAAGGTGTGTCCACATGGAGAGGGAGTGATGGACAGATAAAGAGGAGGAGAGAGCAGATTGGTGCACGAGGGCTGGATAATCAATAAGGCTGAACCTGCTGCTTTAGGGACTTGAACCTATATTCATCCCCTGGCCACCTCAGCTTAAAAGACTTATCTTCAAGACAAGAAACTATTATATTTACTGTCAGCGGAGCAATTCCAAAGATTAATATCACTCCATCAGCTGCTTGTCAAACTTCTCTTACAAAGAAAGACGTGTCTGAGAAAACATGTCCACCAAAGAAACTAATGACACAGAAAAACTGGAGGAAACGGATGCTGCAGAATTCAAGTGCCACGCTGTGCACATTATGGTGTGTTGACATCTGGAAACTGCAAAGAACATTACGTGTCCATCATTTACAATGACTGCACATATAGCGATGTTATCTTGGAGCATAAAAACACTTCATGCTTATTAATAGTTGGGCCCGGCTAATGGCACCAGCCTGTTTCTGATGTATCTCAGCTCTGGCATAAAATAAGAGAGAGAGGACATTTTATCTAAAACTCTGAAGAATCAAACTGTAGATATTTGTAGATTTTTTAAATCATCTCTCTTCTGTGCAGTTTTTATTTTTCAAAAGCTAATGGCATCTTAAATTTAACAATCAAAATGATTTGTATTAAAACACGTTTAGTAAAGGAATTCATTGCTTTCTCTATTTAAATCTGTAACTCACAAAGAAATAATATCACAGCAGGATAAACCTTATAATCGAGGACATTTAATCCTGCAACAAGCTCAGCTCTAAACTGAATAATAATAAAAAAAAACAACCTGCCAGGCTTAACACATACAGGATGACTTCCACTTATTCTGCAGTGTTTTATTCAACATGTTATTAGCGGTGCAGCTACTGTCAGTACCTCCTCTCTCCCTCTACAGATTGATAGTGGGTTCGCTGCTGTTCGGTGTCCACAAGATGACAGTTTCGAAACAGGAACACACTGAATTTACAGGAGAAAGTGCAGCCAGGCAGCATAAAAACAAGTGTAATTTCCACATAAATGGAAAGTGTTTCACTTTGGCTAGCCCGTGTCCTCGCCAAACACTGTTATTAAAACATCTGGTTATTGCCTGGGTTGTGGAGTTTGGGAACGAGGCTCCTCATGTGGCTCCCGTCACTGCCTGCACTGCTGACGGCCAGGCTGGCAGGATGGATGGATTGATGATAGCGGTGCAGCCTGGACACTGCATGACGGGTCTAATTTCAGCATGGGACTCAGATATTGACAACTGCACACAAGCAGATGGAAGCAATTTCCGATATTAGTCCATTCTCCTCCGTCTGCTCTGTCTTGGTAAACATTTGTGTTGCTGGTGGCACGAGGGACAGAGTGGGACAGGAAAACCTTGAACGCTACAGATGGAGAGTGAAGATACAAGCCTGTCACAGGATTCAGAAGAAGACCTGATGTAACCTCCAAGCTGAGGTGTGGAGATGGGTTGAGTCAGATCAGCGAGAGGAACCAAAGAGGAGCATCGTTCTTCATCTGTTGAGACGTTCCCTCTTCTTACAGCATGACAAGCTAAGCTAAGGGTGAATCTGCTTAAAATGATGAGTCTTATTTACTTTCCAAACTCCATCTCTGAAACCTCCACCACTCAACTGCAACCCACCTGACCCCCACAAACAGATAAATCAGATAAATCTAGACACATCCTCTTATGCTAAACATCACTGCTGCTGCTGCTGCTGCTGCTGCTGCTGCTTACACAGCCCTGCCTCCCTCC
>OOFC01033087.1:0-27685 GCA_900323345.1 Pseudochromis fuscus | reverse complement strand
ACTAGGCACAGAACAGGGACCCAAACGCAGACACCAGACAGAAGCAGGTTAAAATCAAAAAGTCTTTTATTCCGGGCAGAGGTATCCAAATCGACAGGCAAGGGCAAAATCCAAATAACAGGCAGAGTATCAAAAACCAGAAAAGACTAGGGCTGTGAACATGAACGTGAATAATGAACAAAAGGCTAGGACGCGAGCTAGAGCAACAACGAACTGGCAACAAGACCAAGAGACACATGAGGTTAAATACACTGGGTAATGGGGAGGTGATGGGTAACAGCTGGGAAAGACAATCAGGACAGGTGTGACAAGACGAGGGTAGGAAGTAAAACCTGAAATGATACGACAGTTAGTGATTTTCAAAATAAAACAGGAAGCACAAGACCAAGACAAAAAAGACAAGACAGAAACTAAAATGGCAGACATGACAAAATGCCTAAGGTATGAGTTAAACAGATTCTTTTGTTATAAATTGGTGGCAATCCATGAACTATCTTTACAATTTTTGGACAGATTAGGCAAAATTGGACATTTTATGATTTGCTCAATAAGTACTGCACTTACTTTAGGGAAATCAAATCATTGCTGCTGTTATTGTTTGTCACTATATACATTTTCAGATGTTGATCAAAATGTTATAAACCTCTGTTTGTAAAATAATAACATTGTTATTACCAAAACACAAAATCACCTAGGTCTGTACAAGTCAATATAACCATGTTATAAACAACCAAAGTTGGCCAACACATTAAATTCAAATCAACTCAAAGTTTGACTATAATAATTTTTCATCAACAAAAGTAATCAACAAAATCCTGCTGCTTTTGTTTTTGTTTTTGTTTTTGTTATCTCGATCAGACTCTACTATGGAGCAGAGTGACACCTAAAACACTCATGCCAAATGATGCCAAGAACACATACAACACAAACAATTCAATCATTTATACTCATAATGTTGGGTAAAAACACTATAATGCTAGGCAAAAATCATTAAATATGGGGGTAAGAACAATACAATGCTGGGTAAAAAACACAACATTTTGAGTAAAAACAATAAAATGTTGCATTAAAACCACAAAATAGTGAGTGAAAACAATAAATGTTGAGCAAAGCAATAAAATGTTGGATGAAAAGAGCCCATCTTACTCATTTAAATGAACCCAGCGTGTACTTAGTCCAATATTAACCTGGTTCTGTGTAAAAACAACCCAGCATTTTAAGTGGTTACTTCAAACCACCGAGCCAACCATTGAAACTTATGTGTGTGTGTGTGTAAAGTGTGTAGTGATTAAGAACCAGTGAGCAAGACAGTAAACCACTGCAGCGGGCGACTTTCTGCCAGCTTCCTGGCATTGTTCTGTCTGCCTGCTGTTTGACCTTTAACCCTCTGTGAGGTGTCCCCTCGCTGCGTCTGTTCATCAAGTCAAACTGAACTAAAACAGGAAAGAGACTCAGCTTTCCACATTTGTTCCTCATCATTGGGAGAAACAGACGAGAAATTATGTCAGCTGACAAGGAAATCCGTCCACATTACAACGCCATTCTGGGACGACCAGGAGGGGAAATCCGCCCAAAACTTCCTCCCAGGAAAGAGCCGATTTCTCACAATCTCTCTGCTTCTCTTCTCAGACAGACCTCACAGTATAACGTTGTAGTCATAGTATTACATTGCCTGATCTTACAATTCCTCAGTAGTAATGTATCATCCAAAATCTCAAAGATAAAAACCAGCCCCTCAACAGAAAAAGCATGTCAGGAAAAAGCGTGAAAAGTTAAATAACAAAATATAAATGCAGTAACTAAACCACTAAATCACATTAATACAGCATTCTGACACATCCAGTTCATAGCTCACAAAATGCATTTTATTTCTACAATATTTTGAGAATTCTAAAACACAGTTATTAAATCTAGTGTCAATTCTGTGACCGCCCCTCGCTGTGACTGCTCCAGGTCCAGGTTTTGACCAAAACTTCCTTCAGTGCTATTTTGTGTCCTTTTGTAGAAAACTTTATATCAAAGTATTTCAAGGTGCCGCTGCTGTTGCTGCCACTTGACTGCTGTTACTTACTGTTACAGCTACTCGGGAAGAGGGAGGAGGAGATGACCTCTACTGGGAGGTTCTAACTCAGAACACTTTCTGTTGTTCTTTCTTTCCCTGCCCAGATAAGAGAGCAAAAGAGCCTCTGCGGCTGCTTTTTTCCTCGCTGGACACTGAGCCGAGAGGTCATTTGTTAGCTTGTTTGCTTGTTGGTTGTTTCCCACGTATCAGGCTCAAAGTGAGCCAAGAACACTGCAGATATTCCTACAAATTCCTGGATCCACCCTGTTTGTTATTATAAGTGCTTATCTTTTTTCCAGAGTTTTGGCGTCTATGAACAGCAGGTTGCTTTCAATTTGCCTTCACCCTCTACTGTTGGAATACTTGCCTGTTGTGTTCTGATAGTTTTGTTTTTCCCGCATGCAGGATGTCGTTATTCGTGTGTTTTTTCCTGTAGCTTGTAGTTCAGGGTTTCTTTTAATCCAGATCTAACTCATCCGGGACATATTCTGTACTTTTTGTACTGATTTTTTCCTGCTGATTGAGACGGGCACTGGGTTGGTGACTTTATTTTTCTCTCTGGATGTGACACTTTGAACCATGCTGCTGCTGCTGTTGCTGCTGCCGCTGCTCTGCCTGCAGACTTCACTGCAACAGGTAACACACCTACAACTCCATCACAATGACAAAATGCACCACCTGTTTGATGTCCTCAGACCTCTAAATGATTTGTGCTATGCTTGAATGTTACTTTAAACAAACTTACACCACTGATTGTTTTTCCTTGAGGAGCCTGATCTTATAGGGCACGCAGCTCATTTGACTCTAAAGCCAAATTTTGGGAATGAATGGAAAGTTTTGGACAGGTGGACTTGTAAACCTAAGCTGCAAAAAAGCAGCCCAGGCAACAACATTTAAAATAAATGGAAACTTGAAAGAATACTGAAACTGTGACTGTACTTCCAGGAAATTACAAGAGATCTAGATAAGATATCCTGACTTTAACAACTCATTACTGATAGTCTGCAACCACACAAGCCTTCCTGTCAGGCAGAGGCAGCTCCTTAAGGTAAAACCTCCCCCGTAGCAATGCTAACATGCTAATGTTAGGCAGGTGTAGTTTTCACCGTGTTTACTATCTTCATTTAGCTAACACAGAGAACAGTTGAGGCTATTTAGAATGTGATTAGTTTAGAAGAAATTTAAGGTGTTTTAAAAATCAGATGCTCACAATTCATCCTGAGGGGAACTTTAAAGTGCGAGCTAAGTGTTAAGCAGCTGATTGAAAACTACAACAGGCTGAGGGACAAAGTCATAAGATCTATTATACTATTAAGAGAATATACAGTGTTTACACTGTACAACTGTGTAGGAAATATCTATAAGACTGTGGGAAGTTTATAAGGGCTTAAAATATATAAAAATAACCATATAAACATATGGTTTCTACTTTGCGGATTTTTACCTTTCGCGAAGGGTTCTGGAACGTAATTGAGAAGGGATTCATGTAATCAGACCACAGACTGTATATAGAAGCCAACATGATGTTGGTATGTGGGGTCACATTTTTGAGTCAGGAGATCTTTGTTGGACTGTCATCATGTTGGTTGTTTGGAGCCAGAAATGGCGAGCGAGGAGGTGGGTCTGACCCTTGAACCTGAGGTCAATGTCCATGAATCTCTGTGGAGACCATACCAGTCAATCAAATGAACCCGCCCCTTAAATAGTCATCTTTTTGAAGCTCAACATTAACTTCAATATATTTTTTTCTGATGGACCACCAGGTCACGGAGAAGAAGAATGAACTAAGTTAATGACATCAGAATGACTTGTGGTAAAAATGTATTATATTTCATGATGGATTCTTTACGTGAAGTCAGTTGGAGTCACAGTGTTTTTTGGCCAGCATCTAGTGGCTGTCAGGAGTATTGCACTTTTTTACACTCCCACATTGGCTTCACTTTTGAGCCAATGAAGCAATGAGCTTGCTACGTCCATTTCTATATACAGTCTATTGATCAGATTTAATGGAACAGAGTATGATATATGCTTACTTTTAGTTCTCATGGCTCAAACACCAGCTCCAACATTTCCCACAATACAATCGAATCTATTTGTAAACTTCCAGGTCCTTCAGTTGGTAATGCAGCATCATTTGTAATCTTTAAGCACATGCTAATATAACACTGCTGACACTCTGTAACATCATCAGGGTTATTTTTCAGCCTTCACAAAGCATAGAAGTACTGAGCCACAGAAAACACTGCCAGGCTGTTGTGAACTATCACACTAACCTTGCTGTGTAAAATTAACCTAAGTTCACAAGTCTGAGCCAAAGCTTGGCTTAACAGCTGTGAAGGTAGTTTCATATTGAGGTTCAGTAATTTGCTGGAGCTCTTCTACAAGAATTTCAATCAGAAATGAAGAGAGAAAAGTTACAACTGTAGATAGTGTTTTAATGCATGTGTTTTTTTCTCACCATTCATTTGTTTAGAAACAGATTTTAGTGGGCAATTTGGGAACAATTTTACATTGAATTTAAGGAATAGCACCGAAAAGTTTTTAATCCAGAATGGAAGTCCAGTTGACACTTCCAGTTCAAAAGAATTTAACTTCCCGGACTCTGTCTTTATCATTTTACCTTCAATCACACCTACACATCAACTTAGTAGTTGTAGTGGTAATGCTTTTTTAAATCTGTTACTGTATTTGTGAAGTCCATTTGACCCACAGTCGACCTTCCAGTTTGTTATTAAGAAGCAGACTGTTCATCAAGCTGAGTGGTGATGGCCAGGTGTTACTTACCAGCACATTCTTAAGCACATTTTTTTCAATTACAGATCAGAGCACATTATTTCCCCACCCAGGGACAGTACACAAAAATTGAAAAGATATTTTAATGAGAATGAGTTTGAGGTGTAAATCTGTTGTAAGTGAACAAAAAATGTGTCCCAGTAAAACCAGCATGGCCATGGTCACACAGCCCAGTCTGTCCATTGTTTGTTGACTGTGAAGGTACTGCAGGTTGCCTGTTTATCTCTTTTTTGTTTAGCTGAATTAAATAATTTACAAATTAGAGTTGCTGTGGTTAGGAAACAACAAATATGACATTCATGGCTAACTTTGGGTACTACTACTACTTGAAGTAGCAGCAGTAGCAGTAGAAACACTGCTTCTGATAGTGACAGTACTATATGGACTCAGGAGAACAGGGGTCAAAATGTTACAACATATAAAGTTTGCATAAAAATTCCAATCGTCAGTCGTACGGCTCCTCTGCTCCCTCAGAGTCCTCCTCCTGGTCGATGTGATATCACACAGAGGGAGGATGTGTACAGCACCTGCACCTCCTGTGCTGCCATCGACACTACCAGCTGTCCCCATGGCTTCAGCAAGATCAGCACCACCAACTGCAGGTTGGTACCAGGTTACAAACCCACAGCCCTTCAAACCAGGACACAACTACTCCTCAAATACACTCATCTTCATGGATGTGTTAAGCAGATAACTGGGAGCTGTCTGGTAGTGTAGTGTAGTAGTAATAGTATTAATATTCTTCTTATTATTATCATTATTATCATTATTATTATTATTATTAGTAGTAGTAATAGTATGTAGTGTACTGTAAGTAGTCTGTTGACCTCATGTTCCCTGTGTGCTGCAGTTACGTTGTACAGATCGGCGGCAGGGAGATGGAGCTGCAGGGATGTCACCACTACTGTGCGAAGAATTACGTGCAACCGCGATGCTGTTCACAGCACTGGGGACCACTGTGTCTTCGTAAGACGCACACACACACACGCACGCACGCATGCACACGCGCACACACACACACACACGCACGCACGCACGTGCAGTTTAACGCTTCAAAGCTGTGCTCAGAGTGAGGAAAGCATTGCATGAAAAAACACAGCCCCCTCATTACTTTAAATCAGATGTGTGTGTTGTTGGACAGTAAATCATTAACGCAATTAATGATTTCCAGCAATGTCATGAACGGTCCAGTGGGATTCCTGCTAAATTACTTTGCAACATGGGTGGTGTAGTTCTGCTGCTCACCTGTAGAATAGATGGGTGTCAATGAGATAACTTTGCAGAGCAGAAAAACTCTTACTGAGAGGAATTAATGGGCTCTGGATTTCTTGTAAAAACCTGAAACCATCGACTGTTTGTAGAAATGGATAAAGCAAGTCAATGTGCCAATGTGGAAGTGCAAAAAAGTGCAATACTCCCAATGACAACTGGAGGCTGGCCCAAGAAAAAAACCTCTGGCTTTATATATTCTGAGTCATTAGCTAAAGTTAACTTTTCTCATTAGTATCTGGTGTTCCATTTGAAAAACCATGATAATTAAGTAGATATCAGGCATAAAAAAGAAGAATATTTAGACGTGGGGTTAGTTTGATTGACAGGTCTCGTCTCCAGTGAGACTTGCTTTGAAGTTGAGTCTCATACACATTGGACTCTGACCTTGGGTTCCAGGGTCAGACCCACCTCCTCACCCCTTCTGTCATATCCAAATATGGTCACTTCTGGTTACAAAAAAACAATATGACTGTGTTAAAATGCCAAACTCCTGGCTTCAAAATGTGAGTCCACAAACCAATGGGTGATGTCATGCTTGCTTCTTCCATTTCTATATACAGCCTATGCCTGAAACTGACGTGTCTGGATTGCATTAACCGTATTTTCCGGACCATTGAGCGCACCTGTCTATAAGCCGCTATTGAATTTATTCAAACAGTTTCATGTGGTCCACTCTGACCTGGTCTAACGTGACGACGCTAAATGTATCGGCGGCACGGAGCTTGCTAGCTTGTAAAAAGCTAACGAGCTTCGTGCCGCTGATACATGATCCACACCGGTGTTCAAGCCGCAGGGTTCAATGCATCGGAAAAAAGTAGCGGCTTATAGTCCGGAAAATACGGTAATCTTCTGACCTTAACATAGCTGCATGTCTGCAAATGTGCAGCTTCCTGGATATTTACTGTTTACTGCATTGCTTTTTCTCTCTGAACAACTGTCAGCTAAAGTTGAACACACCTTCTATCCACACTAAGCCACCCTAATTCTCACCACCACCACAAAAAACAAACAAAAAAGAAGTATTTAGAAAATGTTTTTTCAGAGTGAAAATCCTCCATCTGTTCACTTATTTTTAACATCAGTGTACAGATAGCACTGGTGTTGTCATTAACCCCTAAAAAGTTATACTTGTATAAAAGTTATATTTAGGTAAGTAACTGAAAAGACACCACACATTATTAAGTTTATGTTGTTACTAGGCAACCACATTTTCAGGAGACAGAGATGATCTAGATTTTATATGATTTTATCAGAAGTTGAGTGGATGTGGGGTGGGTCGAGATGACTGAGACAGACAGTCAGGTCTGATGTCTTTGCAGTAAATGAAGATGATTGTGATTCACAGAAGTGAATATTTAATTGTCAAACTCATACACTGCTCTACAAATTTTTGTTGAGCATTAAACCATAGAAAAAAAAGCTGATTCATCTACCGACAATAATTTAATCTACAATATAATTTGGAGTCACTGCTATAGCAATAAAAAAAGAAAAAGAAAAAAAAAATCAGTGCAAGTACATGTAATATGTTTTTTCTTGAACTGATGAAAATATGACAAAAGACAAGACAATAATTCAGCCATCACACACTGGAGAAATTACCCTGTCACAGCAGAATGCAGAGAAACAAAGGTGCAAAATAGAATAGAAACACTGAGGAGAAAATTTTAAAATATAGATATAATCCTTAAAGTGTTTTTGGAGGACCAACGGTCACAGCAGAATCAGAACTCTCCAACGTGAAGTAAAATATTCAATTAATGTACAAAAACGGTACTTGATAAGAGGGCAGGGCTGTTTATGCATCAGCAGTTCTGATTGGTCCTTTGATTGTTTGTCACTGCTCTCCACCAATCACAGAGTGCTGTGGTCACACCAGGCAGCACGGCAGTTATTTTGTTGTTACAGGTGGAAAAAGTAAAGTTAGGCGATGTTTTCATTTCTTGGTACTGAAAATTTAATTTAACCACTACCGAAAGATGGTTTGGTACGAGTTTCGTGTGTACGACAAGAAGTAAGTGACAACTTCTTTCTGTTAGTTTAGATGAAGTTAACTGGTTAGTTCAGGAGATTAAACCCTTTGCTATAATTAATTAGCGTGAATATATTTACTGTTAAAGGCTCAAATTACGCTAAACTACTAAACTAAACGGTGCGAGGCATGGAGCCATATTACTGAACAGGTGTTTGCAATTAAGGGTTAATGTGCAGGCACCTGTAAATTAGTCACTGATTAAAGGCCCAGAGAAATGACACTGCAGATAGCTGTAGGTTATTTCTGGCTAGTCAACATCTGTAATAATAACTTGAGTTATATAGGCCTAGCACGTGTAAAAGCAAGCGTTTTAAAGTGTTTTGACATAAAGCAAAGACATTACAGTAAAATTCAATATGCTAAAAGAACAAAACATAAAAGTAAATGTAAATAGAAAGAGCCCGATGATGAGAATTAATAGAAATAGAAGTAACAAGGAGGAAAACAATAAAACAATACTGAATAAAACAAAGGAGGCAGTAGAAGTCACAAAAAAAATCAAGCTGCGTGACTGAGGTATGAATGGATGGATGATGGATGGATGGATTAATGGAACAACACCCTGTCAGAGAGATACAACCAATTAAAAGACCGTGTGAAACGATGAGACGAGTATAGGAAGACTAAAATTGAATGAAATAAGGCATTAAAATGTGAGTCCATAAAACTGCGGTTTAAGAAGTCGTTTAAAAGATCTGATGCAAAGATGAATCTGTGCACTTTATCTCCTCAGGCAGATCAATTCCTTTGAGTTGCATTGAGAAAATATTTTAGGATGTGTAAATGTATATTTGTCTGAAATGTCAATTCTAGACATCTTCAGTTGAATTCTAACTTGCGAGACTCAAAGGTTTAATTTTGACTTTGAATGCTGTGTTAAAAATCAAAATCCAATAATATTTAATAGATATCTTTTTTTTTTACAGTCAGTCAAATAGGTTACTTGTCCTTAATTGGGGTCTTGTGTTATTTTATTGATCAAATTCTATGTCTGGGATGCAGCTTTTCTATCTCACGGTGAACAAAGCTTGATGCATTGATTTCCTGATCACTTTTGGTCTGCCTTATCGTGCTTTGGATATAACTGATCCAGTTTTCACAGTTTCCAGTGTTTTCGAGCCTAATGCACTGCTGCCTTAGAAACCTGCAGTCAGCTAGGTTTTGACGTTGTCAAAGTCTGCTCTTTGCTCAGAATAACAATCACACTTCTGTCACTTTTTTCTGATACCATGTTGTCACAGTGTTAGTTTGTGTTTTGCTAAAATCCTTTTTTGTGTTTTGCAAAATTTTCATAACAGGATAGCAATGTAGAGTGCTGCTGTTCACCAGACATTAGACGTATAACAATCTGCATACATACACCTTCTGTAATTACACAAATATTATATTTTTAAAAACATTTATCATGTTGGTTGTTCCTGGTCCTATCTGTATTTGTCAACAGCCTGTCCCAGCTGGTCAGGGAAGACCTGTAACTTCAATGGAGCCTGCATGGATGGAGATCTTGGCAATGGGACCTGTGTCTGTGATGTCAGTATCTCGTCTGTTTAGGACATGTATTTAAAGGAGACACTGCTCATTACTAAACTCTGATGTTAAGACCTAACAAAAATCTTCTGTTTTTGTGTTTAGTTGGGGAAGTGACATTTTTGTTGTTGTTATTGCAAAATAGTGACTGCTAGTTCAATCTAAAATATATATAAATATTACTTCTTTTAGGATGGTTTCTCTGGCTTTGCCTGTCAGGAATGTTCGAATCCAAATGCTTACGGAGAAAAGTGTGATAAAGGTAGGTTCTCTAAATTTCTGACTTTTGACTATGAGTCTTCAGTTGAAGAAAAAAAGGGAGAAAGTGGAAAAGACACCTCTGCAGCAAGAATATCTTACATCTGTAACTGTTCTGTGTGTGTGTATGTTGTGTGTGTGTGTGTGTGTGTGTGTGTGAACAGTGTGTGACTGTGTGCATGGAGTGTGTAATAAAGGTCCAGAGGGAGATGGACAATGTTGGTGTCAACCACCGTACACTGGGAAGCGCTGTGATGAAGGTAAGAAGATCATCACATGCTGGCACTGTTATACTTTTTTAAAACACACAATTACCCTTTTTTTGGTTGTTTTGTTAAAAACACAAATAACTCTTTAACAACTTTGTCTAAATAAATGTTACAACTGAAAAAGTTAATATTTCAATCAGGATTTCTCTGATTTAAATTTAAAAAAAAACTACAATAACCTAATGAAAGTTGTTGAAAACCTAATGATAATGATGTTGCATTTGTTTCCCCTGTATGTCTCTATTGTGTGCAATCATTGCTGGCAGTGAGCTGTTGTTGTGTCTATGTTATTTGGCAGTGAGTCCCAGGTGCAGTAGCTGCACCCCCTACTCGTACTGTAAAGGAGAGGGAGACGCTGCCGAGTGTGAATGTTTGCCTGGGTACAGGAAATCGTCACAGAACAGATGCTCCAGTAAGCGAACATTTATTTGATACCATCTTTTAGTTTTGGGTGATGTTAGTTTAGGATGTTTCACACCTTCAAAGTTCAGCCCAGTTTGTGTTAGTATGCTAATTTTGGTATTCAGCTAAGTTCAACAAAGCCTGATAGCTAAATTAAGTCTGAGGGTATATAGCTGAGATTATCATGCTGGGACAAAAGTCCTGAAGAAGTCCAAAAGCAGCACATGATAAACACATTTGATATTAATAGCAACATTGCTTCTTTCCTGGTGCCATCCTATGGCAAACTACATTTATTTCCACTAGGGGGAAGGATCTAACAATCTAGGTCTAAAATATAATTAAAATTCAGACTGAATTCCTGTGTTTTTTGTCCTCTGGATGTAGAACTAAAAGACTACAACCATACCGGAACCCAAATCCAGTGTCTCTACATCTGTTTTCTGCTCTCTTCGATTTAAACAAATCTGAGTTTTGCTGTCTCCATACAGAACTACAATCAGATCAGGACAAGAACTAGGAACTTTCTTTTATTTTCTTGCCCTCTACTACTAGATTAGAATCAGGAGCAGCATTAAATCTGACTCTTGAATTGTATCTATTAGTATTGGGGGTGAGATGATGAGTCTTACTTGGCCTCAGTCTGATCTTTGTTTTCCTGCTCAGGTATTTGCTCCGTGAGGGACTGTGACATCAACGCCCAGTGCTCCTCACAGGGATCGAGGGTTAGCTGTACCTGTAAGCCGGACTACGAGGGAGATGGCAGGATCTGTGTTCCCCGAAACCCTTGCTTACAGAACAATGGAGGGTGTCCCGTTAATTCTAGCATTTGTGTCTTCAAAGGACCAAACAAGGTGAGGTGGGCCCATCCCAGAGCCAGACCTTGATCCAGAACCTGAACAAATCCCTGATTCTGTGTTTAACCTAACTCTGTATTTGTCTGTCTGTCTGTCTGTCTCAGGCCACCTGCGAGTGTATGTTTGGCATGTCCCCTATAGGTGGCAGCCCTGAGTTTGGTTGTCAGCTCATCTCTGCCTGCTCAGCGGGCACATGTGATCCCACAGCTGTCTGCCAGACTGGACTAGACGGGCATCCCAGGTCAGACAGAGACTCTCCAAACCACAGCCACATCCAAGGCTGATACTGTGTTTGTCTTTCTGTCTTAAGCTCTGTGGTAGAGTGTATGAATGTATGTGTTATTTCATGACCCCTCTCCTCTTGCTTACTGTCTCAGGTGTGTGTGTGAGGCGGGTCAGATTGGTGATGGTTGGCGTTGCTATGGTAACCTGATGGAGCGCATTATAGAGTTGGACAGGAGTGGCAGCCAGCGAGAAAATCTGACTGGAAGCGTTGCCTTGTTCGGTAAAAAACAAAAATCAAATATATACCTCAAAAAAAAGCTTTTTACACCCACTGTACTATGGAGAGGATATCAGGGCAGCAGGGAAGAAACAAAAATTTACTCACTATCTATTAAGTTTTGATAATAGGCAATAATGTGACTCCGTCATGATACCTATAGAGTAAAAAGTAAACAGATTTAGGTTTTTGAAATCATTGAGTAAGAAACATACAGTATTCTCCTTGTGTTAACTTGGTGTGACATTACTGTTTCTTTGTTGTGACCCTTGACCTTTGGTATATATGTGTATGTTTCAGAGAAAGGCTGTTCACTGCTACTGAAGCACAACGGACCCTTCACAGCTTTCATTCCTCTGCTGAAAACCCCCCTGCCTGTAGGTCACCTGTTTGAAAACAAATGTTCTTTTTCCTCAGTGTTTCTATTCCATATGTTCTGATCCATTATTTTATTTCCTCAAATAGTAACTGAGGCCTTTATTTACCACAGCACCAGAAGGTAACGGGCCTCTATCTGAAGCAGTCTTGTATTAAAGGCATGCCTCTATGTGTATTATTTATTACGTCACACTCTTACACAGAACCTCTTTTTGAGCCTTCAAACAGGATTGGGAGCTAAAGATACTGCTTTATACTCCATATGTTTTTAGTTTATCTGTCTTTTGTTTTGGTCAATGCACTGGTTTATATTTGAGGAAATACAGTCTTTCAGCTTTGTTTCTAAGTAATGAATGAAACCTTCAGCTTGAGCTGAATGTTTCTTGTTAAAATGTAGTTTGTGGTTTGTGGAATCTGGGCTAAGGCTTACACCATTGGCTATGTTCTTTCACAGTTTTCATTTTTATAATGATTTAAGCAAAAATGTTTTAGTTTTTTTTTTTATCCTAATGGATAGAAACTCCATCTGTCAGTCACATAACATTTTCTATGAGGAAGTGAACCAGACTGTTACTGCAGAAACCCCAAATAACCTCTCACACTTTACTCCTCAGTTGTTTTGTATGCTGTAGAACAACCTTGTCAACATTATTGAGCTGCGTTGCACCACTGATGCCTTGCTGTGTAGCAGGTTTTCTTTCAGTGTGAGTCAACATGCTGCAGCTTCTTCTCTTTGAGTCTTTTTAGCTTCATGACTGAACCATAGACTAAATCTGTCGTTTTGGTCTGAAGGTATATAATCCTTCCTCCAGAAAAGGAGAAACAGTCGCTACATTTGCTGACAGAACTCAGTTTTTCAAACAGCAAACTGCAGCAGAAGGTAAAACAAGGAATGATAGATGATAAAAGATAAAAATTACATTCCTCACTTGTTGCTTTGTCCCACTGTGATCACACAAAGACAGACACACACACACACACACACACACACACACACACACACTCAGCTCGGACTGAAAACAAAGACAACTCGTGACAGATGGTCAGAACAAACTAGAACAAATCAGAGTGTGAAGCCTTTGGGCACCGACACACATCCTGATTGTGAGATCTGAGGTAACCATAGGAACCCAAGTTAGACATTTTAGATATTTAAAGGAAGAATTTAAACACGAGATTTTTAGGAGGAAAAGGAATTTGCAGATAATGAAGTGTGAACTATAAAATGATAGAGTCAAGACAGATCTGTTCGAAACATTAAGCACCTGTTGACAAATTACATATATAGATAGATAGATATAGATTTTGATATTTAAAGTTAATAGGAATAAACAGAGACAATAAAATAAGCCTCTCTTCAAATGGCAATGCACTGTTTGTTTTGTTGCATGAACTGAAAAAAATACAGAAACAGTGATTGTTTAATGGCATGAAGTGAAGTGAAGCCCGGGTGAAGAAGCACTGGTGGGTGATGATGGTAAAATCTGCAGCAGCACAGGAGGGAACCAGGCAAAATAAAATAAACCTGTGGAAGCCTTTGTATTTTTTTTTTTGCAACATCTATTAACAATCTGATTAATAAAAACATTTCCAGTTTACTGAGCCCGTAACCTACACTGTGTCTGCAGGGTGTTAATGAGGAGTTACTGTGTAAAAACCACCTGATCCTTGGTCAGCACCTCTACAAAGATCTGGAGGGACAAGACTTCAATCTGTATGGTGGAGCCAAGCTGAGGACCAAAGAAAACAAGGTAGTACTTCATCTCCAAACACTGTAACAACTATTAATGACAATTCAAACAAGATGTTAAAGCAGCAAATGAAGCCGCAGACTTGGTTACCACCTCAGCTGTATTCAGATAAGATTCTTTGCAGATGGTTTTTTGACCAAATCCAAGCTGCACCTGAACTTTTTTCCCTCTAGCACTCAAGTATAGGGTGAAGATTTACAGTGACTTTAAAATTCAGAGCACAGTTTTAAGTGATGTGTCCGGAAACTCTAAGAGTAAAGGCTTATTTTCTTATACTACTCTGGAATAATGTTGATATTTCACAGTTATTGTAGCCACATGATTGGAGTTTCTTGTCAATGTATTAATGCTTAAAGTGAGTAAAAAGGTGTAAAGGTGGTTGCAGGGACACAACATGCAGTCACTGAAAACTCTTCTTTTAACCTGACTTTTATTTGTATCACAATAGAATCTTAAACTTTATACTTTCAGTAAATAATTTTCATTCTGTTCCTTATATTTTCCTTATTCCATTGTGCATCCATTCTCAGAAATTTCCATCACACAGAGAAAGTAAGATAAGTGAGATACATTGGCATGGTGTTGTTACTATATACACAACAAAAACATTTTATGAACACCAGGTAGCCAAATAATTACCACATGATGGCACATCCCACTCTCAGATTCACCACATATATATCCTGTCTCCTCACAGCATCCCTCTGTTTTTAACTAGAGCAGAGTATTAAATATCAATCATTGTTTTACTAAAATGTGTCTCCTATTTGTATTTGTCTGGTCCAGCCCAGTTTTTATATTTAGCCTAAAATCTAATGCCATCAGTTAGCTAGTTTCTCTTCTTGAACTAAAAGTTTGTGGAAAAAAACTTAATATTTAACAAGTTTTAATTATTTTGTTAAACAACCAAACTCAGCTCTACATTTGACAACCTGCTAAGTCAAAAATCCAAAAAATGATGGATAGATAAATAGTAAATACACCTTATTAGGTTCTTTAATAACATTTAGTGTCACATGGGGGTCTCAGTACATTTCTATCATCATTTTATGTGTTTATTATAAAATGGGATTCATGAAACTTTTTTTCTAATTAAACTACTTAATTAAATATCAAAAATATATTTAGTCATCGTTTTTTCAGAAGCTCACACAACTTTAGTTGTTCCTGCTGTGCTGCTATGTTCATGTTGTAGGATTATGTTATAGTTGCTACTACTTTACTAAACTGCTTCTTATCATAGTAAACAATTTTACAGTAGCAGTGTAGAAGTTTAAGTGCTGTGGTCACCAGGACCACAGCTTGAGGTTGGAGATACTACCTGTACACAACAAGAACTGAGTCTGATGCCAGCAACGGTGTTGGGAGTGAGCTAACATTATGGAAGTTAAATTAATTCGTAATTATCTTCTCTTTTGTAGTTTGGTTACACAACTGCAACAAAAATCTTGCACCGTCAGTGCAGTTATTCTGCAGTTGCTTACTGGCACTATCCCACAAAACAATGCAGCAAACAGTACAACAATGTAAAGAAAAATGTAAATCAAGACACAATATGGCACACCAGTTTACATGAGTATTTATGTTAGTGATTGGTTTGATCGTGCCTTAAAAGACAAACAATAACCCACTAAAACTAGTAGAGTATTTTATCACATCAAAGCACTAATCCTTTGAATTCAACATTGCAGCAAAACAGGCCCCAGAATTGATTTGCCATAGTTGACATATTTTTGTCATATTCCTCAGCTCTATCGTAACATCTTATCATAATACATACATTTGTTTTTCCATCCTCACAGAGACCTTCATTGGTAAAATCTTCACTGGGAGATGATTCTCAGTGTAAATGTAAGGAAACAGGGTGTCACTGAAGCTGTGTGTGAATGTGTGGATGTTGATGTTAGTTTCAAGATCAAAGAAAGACAACTTTCCTCGGTCGTAGTCCAGATGAACTCTGATCCTCTTCACCTTTGTCCTCGTTGGCAGATCTAGCTCTTGTCCTGAAGTACAGAACGCTGTTAATTTACTGTTGGTGAACAAAATTCTCCAGAGTCCAGACTTGAGGCGTCCATTCATCTGGATGTACTCTCCCAACACACCCAGCTCCCAGTCCTTGTTGTTTCCAACATCAACGTCCCATTCATGAATCCCTGAGTTGAAGCCTTCAGAGCCGAGGACAGAGCAGGAGAATTTGGTCCTCTCCGGGTTTCTTGGAAGCTGTTGTCGCTCTCCAGATCTCACATAGCTCAGATCTTCAGACACGTCAAGTTCTGGGTCAGCAGTGTTTGGATCCAAAATCACAGGAATGTAGAAGACCAAGCGTTTCATCTTGCTCCAGATGTTGAAGCTCAGGTTGCCCAGATGTTTGGCCACATCTATGAGAGCACCTGAGTTCAGCTGTGGGTCATGTAGATGGGGGTGCTCCTGGACTGTTCTCACTGCAGCCTTGTAGTTCTGTAGGAATTGAACATCTCCAGCTCTCATCTCCTTTTCTGCGGCTCTGATTGTATGTGAAAGAGCTGCTATCTGTCTGCTTAGAGGCAAAATCTTCTCTTTCATCATCTGGCTTTTCTGCTCTTCTTCTTCCCTTAGAGCAGCAATCCTGGCCTCCTCTTCATCTTGTAGGAACTGGTGAAACTTCTTAAACTGCTCCCTAATCTGCTTCTCTGTGTGTTGGGCCTGGATCTTAATGTGTTTCACTGTTTGATCACAGTCTCCTTTGATGTGTTCAAAGACATCTAGTTTCTCTTGTAGGGGCTTCAGAGCTTTCTGGAGCTTCTCTCTGTGATCCTGTGCAGCCTCATTGACGGGTCTGAATCTGTGGTTGTTGTGTGCTCTTGAATCACGGCAGACAACACACACTGGCTCCTGATGGTCCATACAGAAGAGTTTGAGTTTCTCAGAGTGCAGACTGCAGAAAGCCTGAGAATTTGCTGAACCTCCCTGATCTCTCTCCAGAAAGTATTCCTCACACAGGTTCTTTAACACCATGTTAGCAGGGGGGTCGGCACTTGAGGATCTTCTCTTACAGGAAGGACACTGGTGTGTTTTTCTTCCCCTCCACCATCTCTGTAGACAGGCTTTACAGAAGTTGTGGCTGCATGACAAGAAAACCGGATCCTTGAAGGTGTCCTGGCAGATAGGACAAAGAAAATTCTCCTCCAATCTGGAAGACATTCTGTCCTTTAACGCAACTGAAAATACAGAAAACTGACAGGAAAGCCAATCAGTTCACAAAGTTCCTTTAGTGTTACTTTCAGTTGTGGCTTTATCAGATCATAATGTGGAGTCTGGAGCAGGTTAAAGTGCAGGTATTCCTCCCTCTTCCACTGTTCCCAGAGTTCCCACCTGCAGCTGTCCTTGTTCTCAATGGATGTGTTTTCTTTTCCTTTGAAGGTGAATCCTATTGTCTTTCACACAACTGGTGCGTTTCCTTCCTGGAACTCATAATAAGTTGTGTTTCTTCTTTTTGTGTCGTGTGAGAGAGTGGGTGAAGCTGTGTTCCACTTATGTTTATCACACAAGGTGTGTCAAGTCACCTGACAAAAAAACAACTTGTTTCCTTGTGTGTTCTTGTAACAGATCTTGAAGATAGGAAATACAATGCTAACAATTCAGGAAGCACAAAATGCTTTCAGACCAAAATGAGCTACTAGCAGTCAACTGTGACAAAAAAGTACAATAGGACTATGACTGAAGTTTAAATTTGTCTAATCCTGATGATATCTCTCTCTGAGATTTCTGCATCCACCCTATTATAGTGCAGGTAAACTGAATTTAGTTTGTATTACTCTCAGGAACAATAGTTTCTGTTAATCAACACACTTCACTTAAACACACTGTCTGCTACATATCCTATTCAATGGGAAAAACAAAACAGAAGAAGGCACAAATAAAATTAAAACATGTTATTGGTGGACAGCTAGACAAATTTTAACTAGATATCTTTAATTGTGGTGGTGCTAGGTTTAAAATTTGAAATGTTAAGTTTTTAATATCAGTGACCCTCTGTAAATCAAACCAAATAGTAATTGAGTTAGTTGAGTTTATAGTTATTTCCAGTGAAATAATTGTGGAATTGTTGGTTGTAGGACTACTGTTCATTTAAATACGCAGGAAAGTAATATGAATATATAAATAGATTAACTAAAAAGTAGTATAAAAGACTATCTAGATTTCTTCACTGATGTGTTTGGAACAATAGAGCTATGGTATTTCCTTCATTCAGCACCCACACTTCCCTGTTTGTTGTCTCTGTCACGCACATTTTCACATATAAACACCATTAAGTTAAGTGTCCTGGATTTTTGTTTTCCTGCTATTTACTTAAGTTAAATTATTGCAGACAGTCTGAAATACACACAATCGCTGATGGTGCCTCTCATAGTCCGTCTCTCTCTCTCTCTCTCTTTTGTGTAGAGGTTCATCCTGATGGACGCCCCCAGCAAACTTTACACCGTCATACAACAAGACCTGCCAGCAGCCAACGGCATCATACACATCATTGACCGGCCAATCTCAAGCACACTATCTGAGAAACCTGCTCGTGATGAAAAGGTGAGTTAAATGGTCACTTCATCAAATAACAGCATTTTCTTTAGGAATTACCTCAATAACTGCCCAAATAAAACTCTGGGGTCTAATATTTTATCTTCAACTCAGATTTAACTGATGTCACAGCACAGTATGAATGTGAATGTCTGTCATTTGATCATTGTTTTTGTTTTGTGTCAAGTTTGCTGACAAAACAGTTGGAGAGATTCTGACTAAGGATGGAAGATTCAACCGCTTCCTGTCTTTGGTTGATGTGAGTGTTTGGCTAATGACATCAAGAAGTCCATCAAGATTGTCCAACTGAATAAAAACTATGGTGCTGTATTTTTTTTAGTTTCTTTGTTTCACAACACGTTGCAGTTGTGAGTTGATTGTAGTAAAAGAGGACACCAACATTTAAAGTCTGAAAGATAACGTCACCCTCTTTAAAACAAAGAACACCAGATGGTAACATTAACTTGTCTGACCAGTAAGCTTACTACATATAGTAGTAAATCATAGTGTTTTAGGACAGAACTGCATTATTTTATTACATTTGTTTATTTTTCATCAGATTATCGGAGTGGAGGCTAATGTTAGCAGCTTTGTTTTGCTCTTGATCTGATTTAAATGTAGACCTCTTGTTAAACTTGTTGTGTCACATTTGCCAAATGCTTGTCGATGAGTCACTGACGTATATGTTGTTAAAAGTGGAACGTACTTGATTGAGAGTAGTAGAGTCACCCAGAAAGTGACTTAGGTTTAGTGACTTGTGAAACTAATTATATTGTTTATTTGCATCTGTATTGTATTTTTTACTACATTCCCCAGAAGAAAATATTCATTCAGAAATACAAGACTAAGCAGCCAAATGGGATTTTTTTTTAGTGCAATAATGGAATGTAACTGTGGAAAGTGAGGCTTAGTGAGTTTAATGCTCATTGGGTACTGGTTCTAAAAGGCAATCAATGCTAAACCTCCCTCTTTAAACAGATGTGTGTTAATGTGTGTTTGTAGAACTGCGGGTCTCCTCCCCCTCTGCGAGGTCCAGGGCCACTCACTGTGTTCATCCCCACAAACCAGGCTGTGGACCGTAGCCGAGACGGCAGCATCCTGTACATGCTGCATGATGTAAGCACATAAGGAGTCCAATTAGTGTTGTCACTTTAAATTTATTTGTGATTAGTGGAGATGATTGGATTAAAGGATGAGTATTGATATGATATGTATTTTGTATCATTAACAAATGAGAATGAACAAGGTTTTGGTTTGACTTGTGATAATGCCACCAACTTCATTCTTATTGATGATCTAAACATTGTTATTACCTAATTTATTTAGAAATTTCCTGTGTGATAATCAGTATTTTTAAACGATATATGATATTCTGCTTTTTTCCAAGGCCAAATATAAACTTCAGGAACTCCTCAGGCACCATGTTTTCTCCCAGGCTGCGGTAAGACCCCCTCCCCCCGCTACTACCTCCATCAATATTTATCTATCGGTCTTTCCTTCCTGCTGCTTTCTTCCTTTTTGCCTTTTTCCCTTTGTGTTCTTCTGCCACAGACAAGAAAAAGAAACTCCCTACTGTCCATCTTTGGTCCTTAGTAAGATATCTCATAATCCAAGAGGCCACCACACTACATATCCCTTAATCTGAACAGGCAAATTGTCAGAATGATTTCTGATTCTGATTTAGAAGCTTTTAGATTTGATTATCCTTCCTCAAACATTTTGGCTTCAGTAGTGGTACAGCACTAACCACGGCAAATGCATTACAACATTTTCTCTGTCTGATGTGACATTTCAAAAATGGGACTTTACAACTTGAACATTTTTGTTGCTGATGTTGTTTTCTGTTTTCAGCTGACAGTTGATGAGTTGGCCGCTCTCCCTCAGATTCAAACAATGGCAAACCAGAAGATCACCATCACAGTGTCGGATGATGTAAGCACTGCTCGCTGTTTGTGTTGTTTCCAGTGTAATTCATTGTAAACATTAGCACTTTCTTTTAATAGCTGTCCCCCTGTTGACTTTCCAGGGCGAGATCCTACTGGGTGAGAAAAACATTAGTCTGGCAAGCACCAACATTATGGCATCCAATGGGATCATACATCTGATTGATGGGCTGCTCTATCCACCCTCCATTCTTCCCATCCTGCCTCACCGCTGTGATGTCACTGAGAGCAAGCTTGTCATGGTGAGAGGTGGTAGTCAGAGAAGTGCTGGCTTAGCGTTGTAGTGATTTCGCTGAAAACTAAGCTCAGTGGTAGTCATAATAATGACAAAACAGATGATGGCAGTAAAGCTGCGTTTCATTGTTATTTTTAACTAAACCAGGTAGAAGAAGAAAGACAGTGACACATGGGAGAAAATCCTGAGGGCAAACATCTCCTACAAGCAATACAAAAACAAATGCTTTTTTTTTTTAACTTAACACTCAGTTTAAAAAGAAATTTAAGTTCTGGTTGTTCTGTGATTGTAATAAACAGTGCATTCAAATGGCAGGAAGCAACCCTGGAAACTAAAAATGCATTATTAGTATATTAATAGTAAAAGTTCAGTAGTCTTGGGTCACAGACAGATGGCTTACAAAACACTATTTCAGTTTGTTTGCTTTATCTGCTAGGTCCATGTGTAACTAAATATTTAACTATTTTAAGTACATGTCAGCAGTGTGAGCATGGGCAAAATGACAATATTATACATCAGCTTTACAGTACATCATTTATGAAAAGTAAAATATAGACTATTGTAATCTTACAGCTAATAGTATAGGCTAAGTGCTCCTTTTTGTGTGTGTTTTCAGGTTCCGTGTGTTCGCTGCAGTATTCTCCATCATGTTCAGTGTCCAAATGACACCATTGACGTGGTAAAATATATCATTATCACATTACTGCAACTCTTCTCTTCTCTTCTCTTCTCTTCTCTTCTCTTCTCTTCTCTTCTCTTCTCTTCTCTTCTTTTCTCTTCTCTTCTCTTCTCCCTTCCAGTGCCCTCAAATAAATTAAATGGTGTTATGAATTGATTGTGATGTAATTTATTATTTAAATTTACCCCGAGTGGTGTGTCCAACTCCAGAGTAACAAAACACGTCTAAATTTGATTGCTTCCCAGCCCCATGTTTCACTGTGGGTTTGATGCACTGCATAATATGTACCTCTTTGGTACTGACATTATTCTCTAGCTGGGATTTCTCATTAAATAAGACTTCCCCATCATTTACTGCTTTAATGAAAGTACATGACTTTAAATGGTCTGGATTGCATCTGTATTGTTATTGTTTCAGCACAGATCTATCTTTGGCTGCGGGTACGTGGACTCTAGGGGAAAACTCGATAAAGGCTGTTCCAAATACTGCAACGCCACCACACAGGTGAGAGAGGGAGCGAGGAAAACTGCATCAGGTGCTTCTTCATTCCAGCTGCTCTCAGCTGCACCTACTGCTAATGGTGCCTTCAAATGAGGAGGTGTTGAGTGTGTGTGTGTATTATTGAACCACCCATACATACAGACTCGCCATGGTAACCACAGCTTGTTTTCAAGTTGTTATTGTTTGTTTAATTAAACAGTGGATGAACTGAAGAGCTTCTTAAGGTGCCAGTATAAGCTAAGCAGGGCCTTTTGTGAATTGTGCAAAGCTACTCTGTTTGGAGTCCCAGAATAAAAACATTATAGGTCCTTAGCATTGGTAAAGATAGGAAAAGTATAAACTTTTTTTAAACCGTATTTTTCGGACTATAAGCCACTACTTTTTTCCGACGCTTTGAACCCTGTGGCTTACTGGTGTGGCTCTGTTTTACAAGCTAACAAGCTTCGTGCCGCCGATACATTTAGCCTCATCACATCAGACCCGGTCAGAGTGGACCACATGAAACTGTTTGAATAAATTCAATAGCAGCTTATAGACAGGTGCGCTTAATAGTCGGTAGGTAGATGCACAGGTTGTCCATGTAAAGCTGTATTTTTTTGTATTTAGCTGCTGTAATTCCTGCTAGAAATAATATATCCTCATTAAACTACTACGCTAAATGTTGATACACCATTCAAGAGCAACATACATAGAGGACATCATATGTCCACAACCAGCAAGCCACATAAAAAACAGACAAACAGAGTAAAACTCAAACACAACAACTAACTTCCAAAGTTAAATAAGAAGATAGTTATTGACCAAATGTTCATGGTTAGACTGTGGATTAGTGCTTTTCTGACATTTGAAATATTTGTTGTTATTATATTTTAATCTGTGTGTGTGTGTGTGTGTGTGTGTGTGTGTGTGTGTGTGTGTGTGTGTGTTTAACAGAGAGCAGAGTGTTGTAAAGGTTTCTATGGTCCAGATTGTAAACCCTGTATTGGAGGATTTCAGCATCCCTGCTACGACAAAGGAACTGTAAGAACATTCAAGATGCTCAGTCACCGCAGTCTTGTCTCTTAACTGATGCGTTGTTGTTGTTTTTACCATATACAGTGCTTTGATGGTATCCATGGCAATGGCTCCTGCAGCTGTCAGCCAGGCCTGAGGGGTGTCGCCTGCCACATTTGCTCAGATCCATCCAAGCACGGAGAACGCTGTGATGAAAGTAACAGCTCGTCTTTGTTTAAAGTCAGAAAAGCAAATTAGCACCTGTTTCACCTCAAACAGATTTCTTCACATATTAAGGGAAGATTATGAGTCTTCAGACAAATTAGCAGTGCTTTGAAGCTGCCAGTTATGGTGCTCCTGCTTTGAGCTGGAATATGATGAGTTATTAGTTAAACTTGTTAGCATGCTAACATTTACCAGTTATCACTAAGCACTGACTAACATAGGTACTTGTTAAAAGGCTCATCCTGGACACACTGACAGTTTGACCTGAGAAAAACTATCAGTACTGTTCACATGTTCTTGGCTGTACAAAATTTCATGGCACTCCATTGAACATTATATGAGACATTTTACCTGAAACTGCAAATGTGATATTCTTTCATGGATCCAAAAGAAGAAGATGAAGGGGAAGTAGAATCATCCTCTGGGAACCACTGACTCTTATCTCCACATGTCACAGAAACCGTATCTGCTTCATTTTCACTCTTGTAGTTGCCATCTACAAATCCCATTTCCTAAAGTTTAACTTCTAATTTAGGATTCTAATGTCTAGTTATATTTTGTGCAAATTTGACAGTTTTTGAAGTGTAAGTCTGTCATTTACAGTGGCTTCAAAATATCTGTATATAGACAAAATATTACCAATAGAAAGCATGGCAGTATGCTTTGTTCCAACATTGAGACTGACTTACCGGAAATTATCACATGATGTGTTTGTGTGTCCGCGTCCTCAGAGTGTAGCTGTGTCCATGGTGAGTGTGATAACCGTCCAGGCAGTGGTGGAGTGTGTCGGAGAGGATCGTGTTTAGAAGGATACTCTGGAGAAAACTGTGACAAGAAGGCCACACCCTGCAACTCTGACGGACTGCACGAGCACTGTCACATCCATGCATACTGCACACACACAGGACTGCAAACTACGTAAGATAATACAACTATAACCACTGCACTACACAATAGGCAGTGTTCATTTTAACCATGTTAATTTAATTTTTTTACACAGAAGTGTGTGTTAGGCTCAGAGGTTTTACTCTTGTATTCATCAGTGACTTGGGAGTCTAGTTTTTGTTTGTGATTTTATCAAACATTCTGAGGCTTCAGCTGTCACCATACAGACCCTCAGACTCTCCCCAGTAAATCCAGCTGTCATCACAGTCTCTGGCTGTTTGAACAATGCTGCTCACTTGGTTGTAGCAGATATGTGCACTCCTCTGCAAAGCAGCTGGTCATTCAGAAGCTGTATTCACCCACCGTTCAATCATACTGATCAGTGTCTGAGTTTAGTCTGAGACAAGGACTTACCGTGTCAGATATAAATAAAATTAGAGCAGTAACATTTCTCTCATGATCACCTTGAAAATGATTTAGAAAGTTGACTGAAAATAATCTTCTCCCTAAATTTACAGTTTTTAACAGTGCAAGGTCTTCCTTGGTTTGAATCTTAGCGTGATAAACATGCTGAACTAAGATGGTAAACGTTAATTACATTTGTACATTAATTGTATTTATTAGGTGCACATCAGCAATTAATTGCTGCTTAATTAAAGCCTCACAGAACCGTTTGAGTGGGTGTACACTCTCAGAACTGGTAATGTTAACTGATGCTGGCCCAACACTAGAGGATAATTGAGCAATTTTTTTGGTCCCATTAACACCACCCGACAATCATAGGAGCTTTCCTCTTTCAAGCCTGCTCTAAACTGATTATCTGCCCAAATAATCTTAGTGTGAGAGGTTTACAGACATAATCTTAATGTTACCACTAAAATCAGAGTCTCCCAGATTTCAAATCATCCTGTGGCTTGAAAGGAAACAAAGATGAAATATTGTGTAGAAGCCTGCAATAGCCTGAGCGAGGTGTTTTTACATTGTGTTTTCTCCATTTTTGTTTTTTGGTGCAGAACAAAGCACAAACAAGTGCAAACAGCTGACAACACTGGTCAGCCTTCATGTTTGTTTTGCGCTCAAGTCACTTTGAGTTTTTGTGAGATTTTTAGCCCCTGGAATGAGCACTGACAACTGTATAAACGCGATGGTGTAGTCAGAAACATCTGGTGTGTGATGTCGTGATTAAAATATTAAAAGTTGGTTCATCTGTTATTTTATCTGTGGTCTTTTGCAGCATCAAAGACATAAACTGTCTAAAAGCAGCTAAGGGTGGATGCATCACATATTGTCTGCTTGAATGTTAAAGTTTTACCTAAAGGTCAAATGTGTTGTTTTTTTGGTGGAAAGGATGTCCGCACTGAGACCTGTCACCACCATGACAACACTGATAGCGCAGCAAGAAAACCTGGGTGTAACGCTGCATGAATATCTGTTCACAGTAAAACACAGAAACAGTAGATCTTGTAGGTTCCTCCACATGAGGAGGTTTCACTCCTCCTTCACTGTGGAGGTGAATCAGGTGCTGGTCATCTTCTGCATTGACTTCTTCAGCTTTGTTCTCTCTCTAGCATATTATAATTAGTTGGTTTGCATTTACTGTTGGAGAGATTAGCACTGCATTGATGAGTTGATCTCCCTGAGCACGTGCACAGTACTGCACCAGCTGCTTCCTGCTGTCCGCTGGCTCTGGATTACCAGCTGTACTGCAGGGAAAAGTACTCAACACAGTCATCCTGTATTGTGATTTAAACCAGCGTTCAGTATTTCCTTAGTGATTCTCTGCAAATCGAAACAAAAAATTCATCCTGCGGGATTCTTACCTGTTCCTCCACTGCTACTGCAACACCTGCTGAGTTGGTTCAACTGTATGTGTGTTGCACCAGGTGTGTGTGTAAGGATGGATATGATGGTGATGGCCACTCCTGTTCTCCTATCAACCTCTGCCTAAAGAACAGCCGAGGAGGCTGCGACACCAATGTAAGACTGCTCATATGTTTCATAACAATTAAAGTAACCAATTATATTTTCTTTACTTCTCATGCAGAAATAATCTGTGACATCGTCTTTCTAATATCACAGAATAATAGATAACACAAATTATGTAAATTATTAAGAACTAATGACAAAATGTTGAATATTTTAGGATTAAATAATAGTATTTGTAAACTGACAGTATGCATGCTGTAAAAATTTTAACGTTCAAACCTAAATCAGGTCCAAAGTGGTCCACTTGCCTTTATAACATATCCTCTCTCTGTTTCTCTGCAGGCTGAGTGTGTGTATGTGGGTCCAGGTAACGTGTCGTGTGTGTGTGCTGAGGGCTGGACTGGTGACGGCAAAGTGTGTGTGGAGATCAACAACTGTCAATTGGAAAGTCGAGGAGGCTGCAGCATCAATGCTGACTGTATCCACATCGGTCCTGAACAGGTCTAGATGGATTCTTCTTCTTACACAAACAACACATGCAGAAGTGGTCTGGTATGCATTTGGTCACGTATCTTTTGTAGTGTCAACACTTATGTGTCCTGATGTGTTCCTTGCAAGGACGTAACAGGAACTGCATCATCAGTGCAAAATAAGCTGATTGTTTGAAGGAAATGCATCACGTTTTGAAAAACAATGGAGATGTGCACATAGAGCCGTGGTTGGAGTATGAGTGAAACACAATGGGGTGTTGCTGCTGCCAAAGCAGTGGCAAATTAAGCATTTGGTCTCTGTTTTCTTGTCCTGCGCTCATTTGCAACTTGTAAACAACCTTCTCCTCTCACCCAAAACAGTTGGAATGGCCCATGCACGTACAATTGTTCTTGAATCATTTTGCGTTCTCTTCTCTTTTAGGTAACTGTGCCAACTGTTTACAAAATCTGGTGCTCTTCTGACAAGTGATGTAAAAACTGTACATGGGACCTTGTGGCAGATATCATGTTATAATAGTGACATCTGAACATAAGTGGTCAGCAGGACGGTTTGGAGACGCCTGTTAAATACAAGTGTAGACAAAGGTGTCCTGGCTGTCGGCTTGTGATCCGATCGCCCGAGACACTTTTTAAAACCAAGTGTAAACGAGGTCAAAGTAATTATTTGGTCTGTCTTTTATTTATTTACTTATTTATTTGGATGGGACACTGCATGTTAATGGACAATCATAACATGATTGTACACATCCCGGATTATAGCCAAGAGACTAATTTCCATCCGTAGTCCCACGGGTTAGGGTCACACAAGGGTACAGTACAAACAGTAAAATTGCATTAAACGTTCGCATTTTACATTTATATGCACAATTTATAAAAACACAGTTTCCAAAAAATAAACATAGTACTAAATTACCCACTAATGAGTGCAACTTTGATTCAACCATAACCAGTTTCAGTTGAGCTTTAAATGAGTTATAAGTTCCCCAAGTCCACACAAGTCTGGTCTGATGCAGGCTCGATAATGAAGGAGGAGCGAGAACACATCCAGGTATTTCATGTGTTCTCGGGCAGATGTGTACTTTGAATTGGAACAGTACTAGGTCTCCGACTGATGACGTTTCACGAGTAGGTGAGAACGTAAGTATGGACC
>OOFC01033084.1:0-15896 GCA_900323345.1 Pseudochromis fuscus | reverse complement strand
ACTTGGTAAACAGTGAGGTAAAAGTAAACAATTACCTCATACAGTAGGTTAAATAGCTAAAAGTAATAAATAGATTGCTAAATATAATAGCTAAAATATTGCGCTAAATAAATACTTAGCTAGAGTACTGGGTTAAATAGTTCAGTAAAAGTAAACAACAGTTAGCTAGAACCATAGATGTGTAGTTAGCTAAATGTAACACTTAGTTGGATACGTGGGATTAATAGCTTGTGCTAAAAGTGAGTAAACACTAGTACAGTGGATTAAATAGCTAAAAGTAAAATATCTAAAATCGTGGCCTACAAGTACTAGATAATCAGCTATACGTTAGGATTAAGTTGCTAGCTTGATTCCTAATTGCCCCTCGGGGATAAATAAAGTTTTTCTGTTTCTGATAAAGTAATAAATAGCTGTAGTAAAGGATAAAGATTTAGTTAGCTAAAAATAATTGTAATAAAATGAGAAAAAGAAATGGATGGGTTGTAATGGACAGCTGATAAATGATGGAAGTATATTTACGTTCTGGAGAGGAGTTACCTGGACAAGTGTAATTAAAACACCGATCTAAAATGTGTTACGATACGAACTTTACCCGATGGAGCCGAACAGGTTGGTGGATAAAAGCGCTCACCTGTGGTTTGGTCCGAGGCTCGGACAGTGAACCGAGTCCTGCTGTGACGTGACGCCAGGAAAACAAACTTCTCCTCGGAGCATTGAAACGGTGACAAAGCAAAAACCTGGGACGTCTGACTCAGCAGTTTATTGGTCCAGTGATGGAAGCTGCAGAAAGTACTGATGATGTGAGGGAGTCAACAGTCTCTGGAAACTACAGTGAAGTAGTTTTTAAAAACTAAAATGCCAAAAATGTGTGTTTGCCAGGTTATTATACCAAACATCTCTGAGTTTAAGACAAGATAGTTTACATTTCTGTTCATGTGACATTCAAAACGATTCATCAGTAATGGGAATAATTAGTTGTCACTGCTCTTATTGTAAATTAGGTCACAGTGACTTGATTTTTTCTTGTTTACAGCAGTAAATCAAAGATGGATTCTCGGTGCCTGAAACTGTTTTTGTGAAGCCAGTTTTCTGTCTTCGAATAAATAAGGGAACAGTGAGTCCAGCTTCATCTGTAACATTTTGTTTCCAGAAACTTCCCCAGTAAGTAAATTAAACGTGATGAACTGTTGTAATAACTTTGAATAAGCCGTGCAGTCCACCCCTGTGATGCTACCAGCTGCAGTAACCTTCTGTGAACTCAATCTAAATCCTATTTTCTCACAACAAAGAAGCAGGATCCCATAAAAAGGTACGTACACGTGTACATTTGGTCAAATTATTCCCAATAATGTTAGGAAAAAAACATCTCAGAAGGTTTTTTTTTTTGTGATTTTCAGGCTGATTTAAGGGCTTTAAGAAGAAGAAAGTTTGCCTCCTGTGGCGCCCCCCTGTGGAGGATTGTGTTTCTGCTGGATCACTTCTCCACAGAAACTCAACAGTTCAGGTAAATTACAGAAGAACACAGTGAATGTTTGAATGTGGCCTGAAATGTCATTTTAAAATCTTAAAATATAAGAATTACATGTACTGCAGCTGAAACAAGTGGATAATTTACCAAGTGTTTAGACATTTTCTTTATTTTATTTTTTTTTAATTCTGGAGGAAGATTTAGACTCAGACTAGATAGAAATGGATGATGAAGCCACTGGGGGTAAAAAGTACAATACCATCGACGGCCACTAGAGGCTGGCTCCAAATGACTTTAATTCAAAAAGCCTAATTTTCAATCATGAAATATTAAGTCAATACATTTTTTTTATTCTGACGTCATGAGATAAAGTCAACTCTTCTACTCGTTGATCTGGTTTATCTGAAAATCATTTCATCATTCAGGAGACATTAGGCTGAGAGAAGGGGAGGAGTTAGGGGCGGGATCAGTTTGATAGCTTCAAAATGTGAGTCCACAAACCAACAGGTGACATCATGTTAGCATCATCCATTCTCTGTACAGTTGATTTGTTTTAATGATGATGACACCTTAAAAAGTTGTGATAACGTGATCTATCATCCTGTTTTATCTACTGATACAATAATACTGAGTCATGTTTGATGAATTTAAATCCAATATTGGTCTCCTCCACCTGCTGGTAGAATATCTGCTTCTCTCGCTGCTAAAATACAGAAAAACATTAAAGTATCAGACAGTAAATTAACTAAAGCCGAACACAGCCTCTGTAAAATTAGTCTGATGAACACCTGTCGGTACTTTCACCATGTTAACAATGTGGTCATTGAAACCAGACAAATCTGCAGTTGAATTGAAAATAAATATTTAATTTGAACTTTACAAACAAAAGACAGTTGATCCACTTTGACACTGAGGAAACAAAGAACAAACCACAAACCACCGACACTCAGTCAATGTGAGGAGAACAGCTGTGGTTCAGGTTAAAGTGCAGAGAGCGAGTGTTACTGGATCTGAGGTTAAACTGAAGCTGAGGAAGAGGAATGTTTCACTGGAAGCTTCTTCACGTCTTCATCAGTTTTAATATTAATGCATTCAAATGATAAAAACCATCAGTTAAAGCTGCGTAAATGAAGGAGCTTCAGAACTTGGCCCCTGACGTCTCACAGTGTGAACACATATGTGGTGTTAATTATTCTAAAAGGCATTAGTGTCTGAGGTGTAATGTTCTCTCCTAAAACCCTCCCTGTCATCTCAGTCATGTGGAGCCCTGACTTCCTTTCCTGACGACCACCTCCTCTCCCGACGCCATCTTCCGGTACAGCTGCCTCAGGTCGTCGGGTTGCGGCGCCGTCGACTCCGGCGTGCAGGGAATGTCAAAGTCTGACGACGCCTGAGACAACTCCATCTCCAACTGGACGTTACCATCACCCTCCGCTGTCACCTTCTGGGTGCCCTCGTTGTCTCCTTGGCCCCGCCCACTCTGCTCTGGATGCAGGATCAAGGTGTCGGGTAAGTACGAGTCCATGTTCTGGGAGGAGTGATTGGACAGAGAGGCTGACAGCGTCAGACTGAAGTTGTCGGGCGTTGCTTCTTCTTCTTCGCTAAACAACTCGGGCGTCTGGGATTGGTTCGTCCTGCAGGGGGAGGAGCTTGTGACAGAGCAGCAGGATTGTGATTGGCTGGTGATGCTGTTCTGGCTGTCGGGCAGCGTCTCCGTGGTGAAGAAGTCCTCCCACTTCGGAGCCTCTTTGTTTTCTTTTTCCTTCAGGTGTGCGTCGCCCCTCCCCTCATCGTCACCTCCCTCCTCCTCCTCCTCCTCCTCACCATTGGACTCGGTGCAGTCAACGAAGTTGTGGGAGACAGGCCGAGCATCAGTTGCAGGTACAGACTCCTCCACACACACAGGGGGCGCTGCTGTCTCAGGAGGTTTCTCTAAAATCAACAACACAGGAAAATGAGACTGAAGTGAAAAAACAAAATTGGAGGAAAGTTTTTCTTCATTATTTGTTTGGCTTCTAAAAATTCTCTGAAGATGGTGAAAATTACCCAACACCATCTTTTTAAAATGTTTGTTTTATCCAACCAACATCTGTCAAAATGACTGAAGTTCTGTTGTTTTTATTACCGTCAAACCCGCCACTTCAAACAGAAAAATGATTATTAGACTAAAACCATTTAATGAGACTGAACTGTCCGTTTGCAGAGACGTGAACTTCCTGCAGCTCAGGAAAACCTCAGTTCAACATGTTCTGCAAACACTGAGGAGCACAGAGGGAAGTGATGCACCTGCCACATGTTTGATGGTTTGTGACTTTTCATCAGAAAAAAACAAGACACATTCAAATAAACTTTTTTTAAGCTTGTTTTGATGTCACGATTTTAAAAGTCACAAAGCATCAAACAACAAGAGCCTCTCAGTCGTGTGTGTCACCTGGAAACATTTGTCTGTGCAGTGTTACAGTTTGTGTGTCGTTAAAATCTTTGCTACAAAACCAAACGTCAGCTGTGCACCTGTTTCCTGGTTGACCCCCATCTTCTTCCTCACAGGTGCCAGGTCCAGGCCGTCGAACAGCTCGTTGTCTTCATCGCTCTCACAGTCTGAAGAAAGAAACACACACGACAAGACACTTTTCAGGCCCAGTACAAACAGTTTCATCCACATGGTCAGAAAAAGATTCAATAAAATCCTTAAAGCATCAGACTGTGAAGTTTCAGTTTTTCTGAATGAACTGTAACAGATGAGAAGCTCAAACTTGGAGCCGATGAGGTTCATGTGTTGTGTGCACCTGTTGTTATGTGTGTGTTACCGTTTGCAGGTCGCTGCACTCTGCTGCGTTTGAGGACGCCCAGAGGTTTGTAGACGAGCGTCGTCTGATCCGAGCAGCTCCTGCACATAAGCTTCAACCTGAACAAACACAGTCAGGCTTCTCTGTAAAGATCTCATCGATGGAAGTTTAATTTACTGAATTTTTTAAAAATACTTTAAAATGAATTCTGTCCAGTTAATCTCATGTTGATGGGATTTATAATGATTTGTTGACTTTTGTTAAACTAACTACAAGTTTCATGTCAACGTGAAAAGCACAACTTCACTCACATCTGTGTGACCTCGGTCAGCGTTCGGCCCATGGGGATGACACTGGGGTAGATGTTGACTGGATTAAGATATGACAGAAAGTCTTTAATCTGAAAATCAGAAGGAATAAGGTCACACTTTTCAGGATAACCACCAAATATTATCAATACACTAGTTTCACCTTCTTATATTTTGTGCTTTTATAACAGTTTGTTGAATTAAAGGAACAATAAGATAAATCTCTGGGTTGTGGGACAATATAATCTGCATTTTACACTATTTTCTTACATTATAGACACAACAAGATAATATCTGAGGAATACCAGCTCATTGTATTTATTTATTGCACTACTGTGTGATTGTTAAGGAAAATGTCTCCCTAAAGTCATTATGACAGGAAATGAAATTACCTCGGAGTAGGACGAGTGGAAGCTGAAACAGGCTCTGTATGAACTGCCTCCAGTTCTGGAAAAACACATTTAACCATAATAAAGTAAATAAATGGGATTTATAATGAACTAAAAGTAATTCAAACAGGAAACTGGAGCCGTGTGAAGCTGCTCTTACTTTATTATAACGTTGGTTTTCTTGGTTCTTTCTCCGAACCACATGGTCGACGGTTTGATGCTGATGATGCGAAGAGGCGTCCCGTCAGCAGCCGAACATCCACATGGGAGACGGTTCCCCTGGAAGAACTCGTCATCCTGCAAAACAACACAGATCACATGTTTAGTTTTCTCCTGAATGAACCTCAGAGCAGATTAAACAGATGAATTTACTGTTTTACTACAAGCTCCCCTCATGTTTTTATGTGCTAAACACTCCAGTTTCACACACTTCAGACAGTGTCCTCAGGTTCCTCCACCCTTCAAATCCAAATATGGTCACTTCCTGCTCCAAAAACATGGCAACGTTCAAATGTCAGACGCCTGGCTTCAAAATGTGACATCACAGAGATCACGTCCATCTCTGATGTCCTGCAGCAGTGGATCCTCATTAGTTTTGGATACAACACTGTAAACATGTGGGAGACTGTAGGCGTCTCGTTACCTTCGGGTGTCGACAGGCGTGAATCTGCGTCCTCCGATCAGTCGTCACGTAGCTCATGATCTCTGGCATCTTCTTGAACATGGCCAGACTGTTGACGTGGATCTGTGGGAAAATAAATATATGAAATAAAATGGACAAAACTTCAGCTCAGGATCAGAGGTTTGTTCTCGATGTAAATCACAGCTACTGATGTGTGTGAGTCACCTGTGTGTTGAACTCCTCTCCCAGGTTAGTGAACAGGTATTCGTATCCGTACGCAGCTTTGCAGTTGAGCCACACGACGTGATAAGAACTCTGACTGATCCAGTTCCCAATGAGCTCGGAGATCCCGTTCAGACACACCTCCTACACACACACACACACACAAATACATATAATACACATTAAAATCATGGAAAACACACACATTCCTCCCACTGCAGCACAGCTGTCAGATGAAAACTGTTCAATCAACCTAAAATAATCATATAACATCTAAAAGGGAATTATGAAGAAGTTAATTAGTTGAAAGTAATGGACAAATGTTAACATCTGTGTCTTAAAGTAATGAATAAACAGTTCAACTGGATGAAACAGGATTTTTAAATTTTAAAATCAACTTTAAAGTGTTTGATAGAGCTTCGTCCTGAGGGGATGTTATAAAAATATGTTGTCTGGACATCTCACCCTGGTGGGGATCTGGTAGAAACGTGGGTCGTAGAAGGTGGAGTCCAGATAAACGCTCTGAATGTCTTTGACTCTGTGGAACAACCAACACTGGAGTCACCACAGGAGCAAATATAAACGTTATGCAGGAGGGAGATGCTCACTGATGAACCCACCTGCTCCCCGAGTGAAGAGGCTCCATCCTGGACACATCTCCAGCCGCTAGCCTGAAGTCTCCTGTGTACAGCACGTTGCCATGGGAACCCTCAAACAGAAACCTACACAACAAATAAACAACCCATCTCTACACAGTGTCCTCTGACTGTTTTATTCTCTGTTTTCCACTGTAAACTATATTTTAATCTGGATTTATCATCTTATCATTATACTGTGATTTCTATTTTCCACCTTCTTTTTATCTTAATGTTTTATTTTTATTTGTTTTATAATTATTAGTTTGGAGTTTAACACGTGGAAACAAGAGGTGAGTGATTTGCAGGGTTTTCTTTGCCCTGTGTTTTGCCTCTCAGGCCACATGCAGGCTGCAGTATGATTCATTTTCTACGTTGTTTTCAAAATGTTGTTGTTTTTTTCTTAATATATAAAAATAAGAAAAATCATAAAATGTTGACTCACATGACGGAGCCGGGACAGTGACCTGCAGGAAGCAGCGTCACCACCACCTCTTCCTTCTGTCACACAAACAGCAGAGAACAATGTTCAACACAACAACATGTGAGATTCATCTACTTCTGTTTAATTCATGTTGAAGAGTTCAGACATTAACACCTCTCCTGATGCTTCATCCACCAGAGAAATCTGAGTCGGGCTCTCCAGCTCCAAAGGCACCTGAACAGAGGACAGAAAAAATAAAGGCACTTACTTTGCCTACTGTAACACACACTGGGTTTAGTTTAAATACCAAAGTGTGATTTCAGAGTATTATGTGTCAGACTTACGATGTACTCCTCCCAGAAGGAGTACTTTGGATTATTGAGCAGCAGCTCTTTGGTCACAAAGGAGCAGTAGAGTCGGACGGTACGACTGTAAACAAGAGAAAACATGTTTCTCTCACAGTGTGTTCTCATGACAACTTCATATACGTCCAGTTCATTTAATCAATGCTGCCATTCAACAGGCTGAGTACATGCAGGACACATTCATGTTTTAAGTTTTAAAAACTAACTTATACTTGTAACAAAGGTCAAGATTTTATCATTTTATTTCATAACATAAACAAATCTAAGTTTAAGTTATCTCACAATTTTGACTTTTTACCTATTCAACTAGATTTTTTGTGACTTTAACTTTCTTATTATTGAGATTTAAAACATTTTGACCTGTTACATTGTTTAGATTAAGTCAAATATGGACATTAAAAACTTTGTAAGATTTTGACTTATCTAATAATTGTAACTATATATCTCACAAATGATATATTCTATCAATGTGCCTGTAAAACATATTATTTAGTCATTATTTTAACATTTTAATGTCATCGTTCTGCCTATATTTCTTAATTTTGACAAAGTAAGTCAAATTTTAATTAATTTCATTAACTTATTTTAAAATTTATACATCTAATTTAAACTTTCTAATAATTTGATGGGGGAGGTTTGTTTGTTTTTACTTGAAACAATTTAACTTTTGCCTTTTAGTCCAATAATTTTACTTTTGATCTTTCTGATTTTGTACACTTAGATATATATTTTTTACACATAATATTGAGTTTTACTAATTATGATAATATAATTTTGGGACATCATTTTGAATTTGCATCTCTCACTTCCCACTCTCATAGTTCAAAGTCAGTTCATTTAATGTTTTCACTGAGTATATTTAGCTTTTGTTGCCACTTAATATTTTTATCAGTAACCCCTAATTTTGATCTTTAATCAGAATCAGGATCCTTTTCTGAACTAAGTACAAAAACAAGAGTTAAAATAAAGTTTTAATAAGAAATAGAAATTAATTTCTATATTAACATAAATATGCACAAATAGCAGAGTACTGAATGAGTAATTTTACTTATATTATTGCACACTGTAGTAATTTAATTAGAGGCTATTATTATTATAGCTGTTATGGTTATAAGTGAGTCCAGGAATAAATAATTTAATGGCTTCAAATCTTTAATTTAACGCATACGAATTACCTTAAAATTATTTCATCTATCTTTCACATCTTTTGGCTTCTGTTGTGATGTTAAATTATCACGTCAGTGTTGACATTAAAAGGTAATTAGTTGAAGCTGAGTGGAGCTGTGTTTACCTGAACTGTAGTTTTCTCTTCAGAATAGGCCCTTTCAGTCCTTTCATGTGATCTGCAGAGAGTGAAACAGCAGAGAAACCAGTCGTTACGAAGCTGTGTAAATAAATAAAGTAAACATTGAGTGTCAGTCATGTTTGTGATGCTGCTGCTAGCTAACCTCTACAGACGGTATGCTAGCATCCCGGCTCACCTTTGTGGCAGTGGGATAGGAAATATGCCCGGGCATGTAAGTTCTCCCGGTCGAACCGGTCCAGAGACACGGTGGGATACTCCTTCATGCGCCCGGCGAACGAACTCATCTTTCCGCCCAAACTTTGTCTGATGTCGTTGAAAATAAATCACTCGTTATTTTTAACGAAGACAGATGTGGTCAACATCTCCACTGTTTGTTTGTCCCGCCCACAAAATTGAGTTGCTCTTCTTCGTCGCTTCATTTTCGGGTGGTTCAGACGCAGTCAGCGGGTGATACCACCACCTACTGTTCACAGCTACGCTCACATATCTTCTGACCTAGTTCACAGTTAGAATAAAAAACAATAATTTATAACTTCAGAGATTAAAATTTTTATAGATGACGACTTAATCTCGACTTTGTAGTTTGTTTTCTTAATGTTCTTTTTCTCATTTGAGATGGTATGATCCTCTGGCGCCATCTACCGGAGCGTCTGACTCCTGTCCTCCAGCACAGAAGAAGAATGTTGACGGTAACCAGGCAACCACAGAGAAGCTAATGTACTGAACGAGTGCTAGCTAACTGCTGTCTGAGTGTTTTAATATAACTCATTTAAAAATAACATAGCTATGTAAGTAAATAAGACTAATAAAATTATGATTACATTAATGTCATGTGATTAAATGTAAGCTCTTGTCAAAAAGGAGACGTTAGCTTTTCGTCTGTGTAGCAGACTCACACCAAACTGTTTAAAAATGCCGCATTTTAAAGTATCAATGACAAAAAAATAGACGGTTTTATATTTTTGCTTTTTGGTATTTACATTTATAGTACGAATACTTCAGCTCGGCATAGTTTTGATACATCAAAATCTTTTATCCTTAATATTATACATTTTTATTTTAAATTATGATTTATTCCATTATATATTCTATATATTTTTACTTTAATTTTGATATTGTGGTGTAAATTAAACTGCAAGAGTAACTGGAAACATTTAAACAAGGCCTTTGAAATAGTGTGTTGTGAAAAACTAGACAGCCTGAGTTTGAAAGCCCAAGGTATGAACTGTGCGTGCTCTACAGAGGTTGAGCTGTGGGCATCCGTGACAGAATAAGTCTAGTGGTGAGAAAATAAAACTAAATCCCAATGGGGCCAGTAACAGATAAGGTGAGGGGCCGAAACGTGGAGATGAGTGCGCTGAATGAGTAAATTTTACTTTCATTTTCATTTCTTTAATTTTATTACCATTACTATACAAATAAAGTTGTTATTATTATAACTACCAAAACTAACCCAAACCCTGACAGCTCCTTAACAACCCTGATAAAGAATAATCAGTTTTCTTGTTGGTTTGGAGCATTTATGCTCTAAGATGCTACAAAAGGAGTTTTAGTAGAAGAGAAGATGGATAGTGGGACATTATTTTTTTTATTATTTCAGATTGAAGTATTTAACTCAGGACAAACGAAATAAAAAAATAAGTCCTGTCACTTCGAGATAAAGTTGTGTTTCATTGAGATAAACGTCACGCCCCTTAGAGTAATATTCCAGCTTTTATTACATCACCACAAATAACCAGGCATCACTTATTTCCTACATTAAGCCATAGGGTTTAATGAGAGGGAGATTTCATGCTTATTCACTCATGACCCGTTTAAAAAATGTGACTGAAGTTTTCTTTTGCTGGAGTTAATATCTGGGCCTGTCACACTCTCCTCATGTGATGGTAACATGAGGGGTGAGATTATGTATGGACCCCACTGCTGCTCCTCAGATCTCAAGTTTGTTCCCTTTTTTTCTCCCTCAGATCAAGAACACATTTAAGCTTTATTTAGCTGCCTGTGGTATGAGAAATCTACGCTTATTAACTTGTAATTAGAAAGAAAGTTGATCCGGTGGTGCTGCAGAGAAATGTACAAGCTGCTGTGACTGCGATACAGACGACTCTGCTGCAGCAAAGTGGGTGAGTAACACCACAACCTGACGTCCTCTCATTTTATTAATGGAAACCAACTTAGTTATTATTTTAAATTTCATAAATAGCACTTCAGCTTGACCTTTTATATTTTATGATATGTCAGAAACAGTTGTTAGGTACAAAAATACTGAATATAGACCAGATTTGTACTGTTTCTTGCCTCCCACCAAACTCCATTCAAAATCTGTCTGATTTAATGATTTCTCTAAAATGTATGAGGGTGCAGAGCTTATAGGAGAAAGCAAGGAAAGTACAGGGCGTGTGAATAATGAATTAATTGTATGATGTTTAATTATGCCGATTCCTCCACTGAAGCTTCATATTTAATATGGTTGTGATGTAATAGACAGTAAGTGTGACATTTATAATCTAATGTTTAATTGTGTGTTTTTTGCATGAAGTTTAGCAAGCAACAAAACAGCTTTAACTGAAGCTTTTGGGTTTAAAATTGTGATTTATGGAAATAATTCAGACATAATCTAGTACTCACTCTTTTCTGGTTGTTATTAAGTGGATACTGGGTGTGCTCTTAAATCACTTAATGTTTGAATGGAGTCTGGTAAACAACAACTACAGGAACTAAACTCATCTCTTATAGGTGAAACTGAAAGTAGAGCTTGAAGTCCTTAGCCCCAGTATGAAGTTTATATTGCTCTTGAATTGTAGACTGGACTTTTGTAAGTAAAGAAAGTCTTTAAAAAGTTTATATACAGTTCATGCTCTCTCTTAAATTGCTTAATTTTTGAATGTGAGCAGCAACTACATAAACGAAACTTGCTTTTTACAGGTGAAATGGAAACTACCTGGTTTAGAGTTGTAATTCATTTAACTATTTCAAGATCTTCTTTGTAGGATAATTTATCTTCACCTTTATTTTCTCGAGATAAAGAGATAAATTTGTTATCATAAGAAAATGAAGGATAATTTATACTACTTTATATATACTTTATATTTCTGGTGTATTGTGGGTGTAGTTTAATATGTCACAACTGGTGTTATAATCCTGCAGGTTACAATCTGTTTTTATATTGCTATATTTTTAAATGGAGCCTGTGGAGCCACAACTAAAGTAATCTAACAGACTTTTAACAGCTTCAAACTGAAACTCTTGGTCTTGAAGTTGTGATTTATTGAAAGAATTCAGTGTCACGATTTAGTTTAAATATTTTCTTTGATGTCAAAATGTAGTTTCATCTGTCAAAACCCGGTGTTACAATCCGCTCTAGATTTCCTCGATTTTTCAATGGAGTCCGGAGAGCCGCGTTCTGCGCCTGCGCCGCTGACTCCACCACCGCAGTCGGCTCAACCGTAAAAAACAGACCTCTCCTTTAACAGCCTGCAACTGAAGCGGATTCCCTTTAATTCGCTGTGTTTCTCTGAAGTTATGTTAGCGGCGGGGTCCACACGGGAACTGTGAGGCAGGTAAATTCAGAGGAAACTAACCGGCTCCTCATCTTATTAAAGCCCGATTATTAACACAACCACACGGCTTCTCCTCGGTCAGTCCGGCCCAGCTGTCCCGGACGGTTAGCTTAGCTTCATTGGCCCGCTTTAGAGTTGGCCTTGTACCGGGGTAAATCTCAGGTTAGCTTACATTAGTTAAAAAAACAAAACAAAAACGTGATTATTATCTTTAATCTCGACAGGTGAATAGTGTCGTTATTAGTCTGTTTATCGGCGTATTGTCTCTCTTTCGTGACCCGATGACTTGTGCTGGTTTGGTTAGCCCCAGGTGAGTGAAGTTAACACGGGCCAGCGAGCTGTTTGGGTAAAGTTAAAGGTAATTTCTGTTAGCACGATTAGCTGTGTGTAAACTGAGCTAACAGTGGAGATAAGAGTGAGATGTGTGTCTCAGATTAGTCTCATTGTATCTTTATTTTTCTATTTATTTCCAGTGTTTTCTTCCTCTGATCTGTCACTGCACTCAGGTGGAGGGTTAAACACAGTGAAACAGAGCTAGGTCTGCATGTTTATAATGATTTTTAAAGTCGTTTAATCACATGCTAAACACTTTTCCTAGTTACATTTCTTTTATAGTTAATCTAATTCTTGAAGAAAATATTCTGTGTGTGGATTTGCCGCTTGTCTGTGTTTTTATGTCACTGTAACTTAAATATCTTTTGTCAATTTAATCCAAATACAACTTAAATAATAGTCTTCAAATAGTTTAAAGATCAAATTTAGTCAAATGTGTGGGTTTAAAAGTCATTTAAACCACCTAAATTTGAATTTAATTATCTGGTTACTTTTTTTTTCTTAATGTCAAAGGTTCAATACTGTGTCAATGCTATGAAATATTAGAAAACAGTGAAAAACATGCTCTCAACACTGATGTCTGTAAAATTCATGAATCACTAATGACACAGGAAAATAGCATTTTTTTGTTAGGAAATGGTGAAAAAACTGGTTTGAATTTTTACAACTCAACTTATGCCTTTAAATTGCACCATTAACAGAAGAAAACTAGAAAATATTCAGTGTAAAAATGATGACAAATGGAGAAAAGGGGAACAGTGGAAAAGCTTATTAAGAATCTGTTATAATAGTAAACTGTATATTTGTGTATTCTTTATTAATTAGTCAGGACTTTAATGACTATTTATCACTTCTGTTTATTAAAAGTTGAATGGAGTAATCAAGAAATAAATCTGTGGATTTAAATAACGGTAAAAAAAAAATCTCACTTTTATTTTGAAACTCATAGACTGAGTGAGTCTAGCAGTCATTTAGTTTATTAAATATTACAAAGTGGTTTAAAAAGAAGACAAAACTTGAAAATCTTCCATTTTAACTAATAATGAATGGATAAAAGCAGTAAATCTGAATAAAACAGCAAACTGAATATTGGGGGGGTTAGTCATTATTCAGGATTTATTTTGATTCATCAATCAACGGAGCAATAGATTTAAATATCAGTGTAAATCTCACCTATACTCTTAAACTAATACCCTGTTTCTTTGACACTCAGCCTCCAGTGTTTACAGAGGTGTTAAAACATGTGAACGGGATCTTTTCCTGTGGAGCTCGGGTTAAGTCGCGGGGTCTCTGTTTAAGAAGCCTAGTGAATCACAAGGCTGTGCAGGAATGCCGCTTCAGGCCACGTTTATGCTTCTTAATAAAAGCAGCTCTTGTTTTCCGCTGTGTGTGTTTTCTGCTGAGAAAGCTGTGCGAGGGTTTTGTTTCCCTTTCCTCCGCCTTCTCACCCAGAAAAAGGAAAGAAACCGACGACAGCAGCAGCCGTGACATCAGAGGAGGATCCTCGAACCTTTATTGTGAAGGTGTCGTTATCTACAGTTACATGCTGTGTGAAGAAGAGTTATTTACATGAAGCTAGCTAAACATGCTCTGATGCCTCCAGCTGTGGAAACACTATGTAAATACAGTTTCCCTTTCCAGAGAAATTTGAGGCTTTTATTTGGTGAAACTCTCCAGGGGGAGGCTGCTGTTTGTCTCCAGGTGTTTATTACATTATTTTACCATTAACACCAGAGGCTGCAGGAAATCCAGAGATTGTTGTAAAGGAATTTTTACTGTCTGAAGTTCCTGAACATCCTCCTCTCACGGTACAGGAGATCACTGAAGGTTGTTATGTTGCTGTTGTTAAAGTTTCACTTGGCTTGTATTCGTGACATTGCGTGTTAAGGGTAAAGAAGATGGACATAGCCCCAAGGTGATTTGGAGGCTCATTCACCGGTGAACTCCAGTCTCATCCACATTGGACAGTGTCCTCAGGTTCAAAGATCAGACCTGCCTCCTCACGCCTCCCTTCATATCCAAATATGGTCACTTCTGGCTCCAAAAAACCCCCCAACATAGCGAGGTTCAAATACCAAACTCATGGCTTCAGAATGAGAGGCCACAAACCAAACAGTGGCGTCATGTTAGCTTCATCCGGTCTACACACAACGCGTGAGACCCAAGCAGCTTTTGTAGACATGCAGACAGTCTAAAATGTTAGCCAGAAGTATGGCTAACAGCTTAAAATGTAGCTAACAAGCAAATAACAACTAAAGGTTCTGGGTAAATGGTTTAAAGTTCGACTGAAGCATCATCTCTGGAGGATCTAACTTCTGTATCATGATGTATTCCTGGCAAAAACAGGATATGTAGGCGGGACAAAACCTTTGGAGCAATTTGATTGGGCCATTGAAACCTAATAAAACACTATAGCTAGCTAACGTTACTAGACAACATTAGTGCTAACTAATGATAGTGCTCCAACAATCTGATTACAGCTGCTACTGGTGCTAATCTGAACTGTGCTGCTAACAGCAGATTGAATGACAGGTGGATGGGATCATACGATTGGTTGAAATTGCTCGGGGGAAATCATGACCACGTTAACCACAAAGTAAATGTGATTAAACTTTAATAACAATATCACTTTTTTGGCTAACACCATTATGTAGGCGGAGTCTTGACTATGGTTACCGCCCACAGAGCCAAGCTCCAAATAAACACACAACAGCTTATTTAACACTCGCCCACGTAACACACAGAAGGTCACGAATAAACGGAAACATTCAGCAGGGAAACAGTGACCTGAAACAGAAGTTTGTTTTTTGTTTCAAACCCTGTGAGCTGAGGCGGAGGCGTGTGACTGGAAGACGATTGGACGCTGAGATGGGCGTAATTTCCTGAGGACATGAGATTCAAACAAATACGTTTTCCAGTGACGGTGTAAAAGCCGCTGGTAATTCACACTGAGAGGATAAAAGTAAGAATGTTGAGGAATCAGTGAGAAGACAGTGGCCGTGGCTCTGATTCGAGTTTCCTCTTTCATCATCAGCTGCGGTTTGTTATCGTTGCAGAAAAAAAGAGGAAGTGAATCAGAAAATAAAAAGTTGTATCTGTAGCAGAGAGAGAAAACCACCTCCTCCCTGCTGTAAGACAAACTGTAGAAACACAATAACTGGGTCATAACGATTGTGGCTGTGATGGTTTGTTCGATCATCAGTTAAACATCCGCTTTAGGACACCTGTCACTGTGGAGGGGGGATTTCGGTATTTGATCGTGGCTATGTTGGTTTTTGGAGCCAGAAGTGACCATATTTGGATATGAAGGGAGGAGGCAGGTCTGACCTTTGAACCCGAGGACACTGTCCAATGTGAGACTGGAGTTCACTGGTGAAGAGCCTCCTGTAAATTCATTGGAGAGCAGAGCTGTCAATCTGACTGGCCACACCCCTAAATCGTCGTCTTTTTGAAGTCTTGATGTCTCCTTCATGATGAC
>OOFC01033080.1:0-10047 GCA_900323345.1 Pseudochromis fuscus | reverse complement strand
AGGGAGGGAGGGAAGTGTAAGCCAGTCACAGCATCTCTCCTCACTGCACCAGGGCTGAGGGACTCTTCGTCCCCTCTCTTCCCTCGCTGCAGATTTAACTCATTTCCATCAGCGCAGTCATCTTTTTTCTTTTTCTTTTTTTTTGCATTTTACTTGCTGCTTAGGACAAATGCATTGCATTCATCTCTTTCCGTATGCCAGGATCTAAAGGATTTATTTATTAAAATCGTGGGTTGTCCCGTGTATCGGACTATTTGCAAAGGACAGTGCTGAAAACTGGGACTCCGACTGGGACTTGGTCTTTCCTTTATGCTGCTAGAGTGGATTCCCCTTTTGTTGCGCTGCCAGTGTTTTGTTCAGGGCGGCAGAGACACTGAGAGAGGAGTTAAAGGCGAGGCTTTAGGACCCCATACGTCTACAATTAAGCAGAACGCATACTTAAAAGGACCAAGGCAAGTTATAAAATCTACGGTTGCATTAAGCACTTGAGAAGAAGGTACTGAGCCCTGACGGTGCTTGTCAGAATGTCACAATGAAAATGCTAGTAACAAGTTTAAGGGATAAATAAGTGGATTACCGATTGAGCCCCAAACCCTTCTCTGCAAGTGTCTGCCACAGGATTGCTGAGGAGTCAAAGTGAGTGGAGCGCTGAGTTATTCAGCTGGCCTCTCATTGCTCCTGGAGAGTCCTTTCACATGCCTGCATGGGAGTCTGATACTCAACACTTAATCAGCTACTGGACTTTTATATCTGTTTGTCTTTCACAACTTGCAGTCCTGAACACGGAGAGGCAACTTTGCACATTTGGATGTAAACTTTACCGGAATGCAGACATTTTGATGTGCTTGGTTTTTTACCTCATACTGCCCAGGGATGCCTTGTAAACACATTTTCCCCCACTGCCATGTGTGCTGAGAGAGCTGTGACATTATCTCCTGCGGAGATCCCCGTGTTGTTCTAGCCTGTGTCTGTGTTTTGATTCAGACAATAGCTGGGCATACATGGGCTCCAGACACTGATCAGAGGACCACCAAAATAAGGGAAGCCTGCTGTTACACAGTAAACACCCCAGCACCCATTACAAAGTGAAACTTTGATTCTGTTGAAGGGCTGATTCACAGAGATGGATGTAATTATACTCCAAGCAGTGGTCGCATCAAATGTATATTTGAGAATTAATTGCACCCAGTAAATTTCATCTCGTCGTAGGTGTGGAACAAGTATGCTGCTCACTTGTTTGATCTCCTCTGAGAATCTGCTGAGTGCGGGGAGCTTTGTACTTTAACCCTGTGTGGTTTCCTCCCTCACATCTTTTGTGCTTTTTGCCCTTGTGAGGACAGTGTTTGCCCCCAGCCTCCTGGTGGCAACTCTCATTAGAATCCGGCGATGAGGCCACAGACTTGGAGGCGAAGCAGCAGGGAAACTCGCCTTTGGGATGAACGCTGGCCTCAACACTAAGGCTACCCCACTTAAGGTTTACTGAAGGAATACCACTTTTTTTTTTTCTTCTCTCGACTCCTGACTGTTACCCACCCACTATTTTCACTAACAATGCATGATTGGAAAGGAGAGCTGAACGGGTTGTCCTACCCTCCCAGAGGCTGTATTGATTTTCCTCCAGTCGGTGTTCATTTGATTGAGACCCAGCTATGTGAGAGTAAGGTGAACGAGAGCTTGAGTGTGCTAGAGAGAGTACTGAGCTCTGTGAACTGAGGGAGGTTGCAGACACCCAGCGAAGAACGGAAGAGAGACGGGCGGTTCTCCAGTTTCAGGACAGCTGCCTTATGGGTGGCACATCACAAACCTGACCCACCTGGATAGCACCCAGAACAATGAACCAGTCTGAGCTGACAACGGACCCGGTGCTCACTGCCAACAGCAGCCATGGAGACTTCTTTCCTGGCAGGGCCTCCAACCACTCCTGTCCGTTGGGCTGGGGGCTGAATGAAGGCCTCGAGGCTTGCGTTCTAGAAACTGCTGTTATTGTACTTTTGACAGTGCTCATTATCGCAGGGAACCTGACAGTGATTTTTGTGTTCCACTGTGCCCCTCTGCTGCACCACTACACCACCAGCTACTTCATCCAGACCATGGCCTATGCTGACCTGCTGGTGGGTCTAAGTTGCCTGGTGCCCACCCTGTCTTTGCTCCACTACCCAGCAGGTGTCCAGGAGCCAATCACGTGCCAGGTTTTCAGTTATGTCATTTCTGTTCTGAAGAGTGTTTCGATGGCGTGTTTGGCTTGTATCAGTGTGGACCGCTACCTGGCCATAACTAAACCATTATCCTACAACCAGCTGGTGACACCATGCCGGCTACGAGGCTGCATCACCCTCATCTGGGTCTACTCCAGCCTGGTTTTCTTGCCCTCCTTCTTTGGTTGGGGTAAGCCAGGATATCACGGGGATATTTTTGAGTGGTGTGCTCACTCTTGGCCCACCTCTGCCCTCTTTACAGGCTTTGTGGTGTGCTTGCTCTACGCCCCTGCAGCACTTGTGGTCTGTTTTACCTATTATCACATTTTCCGAATTTGTCAGCAACACAACCGGGAGATCAGTGAACGGCGGGCACGCTTCCCCAGCCAGGAGATGGAGGCTGGCGAAGGGGGCGGAGGGGGGCATCACGGAGGGCATGGACCAGATCGGCGTTATGCGATGGTACTCTTCCGCATCACCAGTGTTTTCTATATGCTCTGGCTGCCCTACATAATCTACTTTCTGTTAGAGAGCTCCCATGTGCTGGATAGCCCTGCGCTCTCCTTCATCACCACCTGGCTGGCCATCAGCAACAGCTTTTGCAACTGTGTCATCTACAGTCTGTCGAATAGTGTGTTTCGCCTGGGCATGCGGAGACTCTCGCAGACTATTTGCTCCTTCAGTCATTGTGCTGCAGATGACCGTGACTTTGGGGAGCCTAAACCAAGAAAGAGGGCAAACTCATGCTCCATCTGAAGGGATGAGTGTGACAGGATGAGGATACTCCTGGAGTTTATGAAAGAGACACATGAATCTTAACAAGCTTGCAGTTAAACTGGCAGTGCTTGAACAAATGGAAAACAGCCTCTGTTTGATAAACCTTTCAGCTGACACTGATGACATTGCCTTGGTCACAAAATGTCTATTGCATTGCAGGCTTTTCAGGAGGATGAGTGCAGTGTCTGAACAGATGGATTTAGAGAGAGATAGGCACTCTGTGATGGCTTTTATGTTACAGTACAGTCGAGGCTTTCTCAGCCCTCACTGTATGTCTTCAGCGAGGTCGGACCGAGTGGGAGGACTAAACTGTAAATTCCAACAGATTCACAAATATTTCCTCAGACATCAATGTGACCACTATGTTTCATGCCTGTTAAATTTTCTTTGTAGTTGTGAATTGGCTCAACCTTTCTACTGGTTGTATCCATACCTCCTATGACTATCATTAGTAGATACAACCTTATCTGCACTTGCCTGTGCTCACAAAAAATGTAAATGGATATTAGACTTTTTATCCATATCAACACACACAGTGTCCACAGCCATCATGCTGATGATAAACAACAGACAGTGTACGGCCTTGACTGTTTTCTGAGGAAATTGAGCACTTCTCTGCTCTTCTTCTTCTCATACAAGAGAAAGAAGCATAGTCATGATGTCAGGTGTTTAGCCACTTTTTTCTATTGATAACATGATTGGCCAAACAAAAAATGTACAAGTAAATTTGATATAATGCTGTTTAGACAATTATGCAAACATAGTCCTACATCACAGCAATCGAACAAGGACTCTATAACTATTATGTTGTAAGGAGTATTGAGATCGTTAAATGAAGTTAAAATCCTCAAATTTAAACTTCTTTCTTGTCTTAATGTGGTTACTAATCTAAAATGTACAGAGTCCTATTCTCATGTTCAACACGCAGTCTACCGCAGCAGTTTCCACAGGTGACATGCTGCTTTGTTTACCAATTAAGATATTAGATGAATATGGTTGGTCACCAATTGACTGGTGTACCTCCTATCAAAAAGCACTTTATTTAAAAAATTTAGACCAAGATTGTGTTGGACTTGGCCTAGTTTGACACTTCACTAGGGCAGTGAACTGATAATGACCCACAGTATAATATTTTTACCCGGGTACCCTTATGCACCTTTATAAAATAGCCCATCAGCACCAGTATTCCCACAACTGGTTTGGTGGCATTCCTGGTGTGGCTGTATTACTTATATAATGCTTTAGTGCTGATTATGGCCATTTTTAACCAGCAAACAATTATTACATCCTTCTGTCCTAAGTATATGGATGGCCTAGATTATTGGATTGTGAACACACAACTAAACTAGCAAAATAAAATGCCAATATCTTATAATAAATTCTGTATTCTATAAAGGATTTTACTCCAGAAACAGAATTTACTAAATACGCCGATTTTTAAGATTTTGTTATTTTTGAGTAACCCTCTTGGGCTTTGCTTTTAACCCACTCACAAACTGGCCATGGTGTAAAAGATGATAGTAGTGGCAACAGCGGGGATCTGATGATCTCACCAAGTTTCGGGTGCTTTGGGTGACACAGTTATGCGTGTTAAAAATTATACAGGATTTTGTTTCTTGGCAGTAGTGGACAGGGGCTCAGATTAATGTGATCTGATCTGTCTGGAGGTTGCTGTGAGGTTAAAACTGATCTGAAATTACATGCTTAGTTGTGTAATCATTTAAGGCTATCAGTAGCTTATCTTGTTTTGGTTTGTTAAACTACTGGTCAGACAGACCTTTTTACTTTTATTTTCTCCTCTTTCTTTTGGCTCCAGCAGTTCTGATGATGATGGTGATGAACATGAAAAGTTATTCCCTTCAATATAGGCTTAAATGTCTTGTGGACTTCTCAATGCTTTCATGAATGAACACAGTAACTAGTGTGCACTTCTCACAGGGCACATGTGATATTAGAATAAAATAAGGTTAAATTGGTTGAACAAATTTCCTCCTCTGTTTTGAAAATGTTTGTGCCAAGCAACAGATGACTCTGCTGGGGAGGGCAGAATATAGGTGTTAGAGTCTTATTGTTTTCTATTTTATTTTATTACATTTTATTTTTTACTGAAGTTGAAGAAACTTAAATATTCTTCTTTCTTTTATTTACTCCCAGCTTGGTGACTGTTCCTCAATCTTGGGCATTTCTTATTTAAGTGCAGACGATGTGTGTTGTTAAAAACAAACTACGGACTGTCTTGGATTGTGATCCTTACCTTTTGCTACAGTGCGGTAGTATAGTCTATCCAGTTGATTCACCTGTGACGGTGTACATTCCTGTGATCATTTGATCAGTGTCAAAGGATAATTCATTTCACATTAAAAACAGCCACGTTCTATGATCAATGACTTACACTGATTTCCACTCTCTGCTCATGTAGTGGTGTTGGTCATTTGTGGTTCAGGCCTTGCTTGTAATGTGTATTTGTCCCTGCGAGAAAACCAAGTGACACAGCAAACTCAACCCCTTGATATTGTAACTGTTCTTCCATTATATGTTGCTTAACAGTACTATGTGTAAATCATTTTAAAGCTGCTTTTTTTTTTTTTTACTTCTAGGGGCAGGAAGACTCTGAGCTTTTTGCTAATTATTATTTTTCTTGTGATTTTTGTTTTGCTACTTCCATATCAAACAGAAACAGAACTACATGAGCATTCCAGTAGTCTTTCTTGCCCCCTGATGAATGTAGGTACAATATTGTTTATAAGCCAAGATTTGGTAAACCAACATTGCCAACAGAAAAACATCTGCCTCTTTGGATTTATCTATTTTTTTATTTTTATTTTTTTTTACCAGCCACTCATTACTTCACCTCCCTACTGTTTTGTGTGAGGCTGGTAGGTTATAGTCAATTTGAAAAAACAAGGGGAGTGCAGGAAGTGGCTGCACATGGTTTTTACTGTCTGTGGGAGCTGGAAGAGATTTCTTTTTTTTTTTTTTTTGTGGTTCATTCATCTGAGACAACCAAGCTTGTGATACAAAAGAACTACAGAGATGGGGGTTGATTCTCAGTGGGACCATCAGCTTTCATCACCCTTAATCAAGAGTTGTTTGATTCAGTGTTCATATAAAATATTGCTGTATGCAGCTTTAATGCATTACAGATTGTTCTGTATATGTGCCTAAAGATGTATTTTGTAGGAAAAGTAAAAAAAAAAAAAAAAAAAAAAAAAAAAGATGTTGAGAAGTCAATACCATTACGTGGACATGCTGCACTTTTCGAAAACATTTTTCCAGCTACCTAAACATACCTTGTAACATTGTACACTGTTGTTGGATTTAGTTTTCCATGACTTTGTAATAGGTTGAGAGATTTCCACTTGAACCAAGAGTGGGTCAGGTCATTCTTTTATCACGGTTAATGACTGACTTCTGCCTTCACGTGGGTACATGTTCTACTATTTGACATATACATCTGTAGGATAACAGGAGACTGCAGATTTGTCTTGTGAATTTCCTTCTCTAGCCATGTAATTTGGCATACGGGAGGAAAAACAATAGGAAACCACAGCATAGCCGTGTCAAATACTAGACTTACAATAATATATTTTTTAATTTTGATAGCTTGTGTTTTTGGTACTCCTTTTTTTTTAGTGCAGTTGGATAGTAGGCTATATAGGATCTAAATTAGTGCTTCACAATGTGGTGATGAACAACAACATATAAGTCAAGAGAAACCAAATTTTGTGAAAGCGTAAAAAATAAAATAACTCAGTTGTTAAAATATAATGTACAAGTTCCCATGGAGATTACAGTTACTGGTCTGCAGTTGCAGAAATATTCATTCATTTGATAGGCTTTTTTTGTAGCAGGTTATATGAAATGCGTGTCTTGGTACAGGGTTTCAAAATCCACGAGCCACTGAATGAATATTTAAAAAAAAGAAATTGTTCATATGTGTCTGTATTACACTGACCAAACTGAAGTGAAAATCACAACTGTCATCTTACTTTCAAGTGCATTGATAGGAGCTTTTAGTAAAAAAGAGTTTATTTAAATGATAATATGTATTTATTTATTAAATTATGTTTAAACCTTTATACAATATACTGTATATGAGTATACTGTATGTAAAGTGTGTGTATCTGTTTTTAATCTGCTGTACAGCCAAAAAAAAAAATCAGACATATTCTGACAGGTATTGTGCACCCATTTGTGTTAAATCAACTAGGCTGCTGATGTTTTGAGTAGGAGGCGAGTGTGTTAAATTACACAGTATCTATTTTTTTATTTTGAAATTTTGTCAAAGGCTATGGTTTTGCTGTTGCTGCCAACCTAATAAAGGTGAAAATAGTAGACACTCACATGTGTGTTAGTTGCCTTGGTTTCTGATGTGTGTTTCTGTCATAGACTATATGAAGAAGTTGACGAAGCAACTGGGTTTCAAAAATGAGGCAAAAAAGTGAAATACCATCAATGACCACTAGATGCTGACTCCAAAAAAACTCGGGCTCCAATTGAGTTAAATTAAAAAATCGTAGTTTTCAACCATGAAATATATTTTTTCTAAACACATTGGGTACACATTGTCTTTGGGTTCAATGGTTAGACCCGCCTCCTCCCTCTTCCCTTCATTTCCAAATATGGTCACTTCTGGCTCCAAACAACCAACATGTACACCTTTAATTGCCAAACTCCTGGCTTCATAATGCGTGTCCAGAAAGTAACATTCCATGTACAGTGAGTTTATGGTTTTTGTGGTAACAATCACCAGTTTTCCTTATCACCAGAGTCAGTGAGAGAGTAATATTTCCTCCACTTTGTACCTGTTTACACAAATGATGAAGGTAAAGAATATGTAGGCAAGCCTATTACTTTGTGGCTGCCTGTTTGAATCTCTAATCTTGGTGTGATCAGCCAAGCCAAGTTACCCCTAAATATGATGGTTTGGATCTTGAGCAAGATGTTTAGATATATACCAGTTAATAATGAAATTGTAATATTCACTGATGAGAGGTAGCCATGCACGACTAAATCCAGGGAAAATCTCTTGTATTGTCTTCCTTCTAATGAGCAGGTCAAATGTGTAAGCTATGTGGCTCTTTCTTAGAGAGAAAGAATGGGATGAATGTTTTATCCCGGTAACTTAACCAGTAAAGGAAGCTTATTCTTCTCATTCTCATAATTTCCACATTATGTTACGGACCTGGCTAATGTTGCACCTTCAAGGTTACTTCTTCTCAGCTATGATCCATTTCTGGTTTCATAAATACAGGCCGATCCACACAGTACATTCATCCCAAATTCCTATCCACCCCTAACCAAAGCAAACACTTAGAACAAATGACAACACTGGTTACTTGGCAACAAAGAGGGAAACAAACAGCGAAAACATTTCATTTTCAGGTTTTGGTTGCTATACTCTTTTCTCACCCAGCAGATGACTGATCAGAAGGCAGTGTCTCTGTGGCCTTCAGTTTACCGGTATTAGGAGTTAATGCACACCCTCTGTTGGAGTGAACGAACATTGGCATTATAGAGCCCGATCCTTGTACTTGGTCTTAAATTGGCCTTTGAAATTCATACACTCAACCTTTAAATTGCCGGTTAGCTTCAAAACAGCCATAACCCCACTGTGTTCAGCTTGTAGTCTTGTGGTGAGAGAGGAGCAGGAGGAGATAGAAGGAGATTTGGGAAGAAAGACTGGAAGTTAAAACCATCACAACATTTCTGTATTGAGAATATGAGGGGATAGGTGAAGCCTGAATGAGAAGAGCAAGTTTAGAGAGAAAATGAGTATTAGGAGGAAGGAAGTAAAAGAGACAGGTGGTAAGAGGTGATGCGTGAAGAACAGGAGTCATTAGGATGATATAAGCAGTTTCATGTTAATCTTTAAAATGCAACATCTATTTCAGCAAATTGTTGGGTTATTAAGTTATTTGCTTGAGACGGTTTTATTAATTAAAACACTGTCAACAAAATAAACAACGCAGTGCACTTTTGTAAGACATGTTGTAGTTTTGATTTTAGTAATTATATACAGTCTTTGCATTACATCAACCCAAGAGTGCCAAAATGTTTATTACATCAAAATGGTTGTATTATTATATAAAGCTTAAGAGTGATTTAACTTTTTTGGTTCCGTTGTGTTGTATTTTCACACTCGCATCAACTTTTACCAACAATTTTACCCTTTAATTTTGTCATGCTGTGTGTATTTGTATGCTGCATTCACACTATTCAGCCAAACCACAAGCATCTTCCCAGTCCAGGCCCGCTCAACACTCACGGCCAGCACTATATCAGGAATTCCCTTTTATTTCCACAAATGGCAGCACTTGCCTCACTTCCTCTTTCCCCCTCCATCCTGCCACTCTCCTCCTTCTCCTCCTTCCGTCCTGATTGAGAATGGACCACCTGACCCTCCTTTGAGGTGGGGAAGTCATAATTGGATGGGAAACCAGTTCCTGTTTGTGTGTTGTAATAGTGGAGCCATGCGGCAGCCACCCAAAATCCTTTGATGGCATAAGAGGACACACTCATACGCCCACACACTAACACAGTCTCATACATCTTGCATGGCCTCAGTTGCTCTTTTGAAACATGGACTGCAGATTGTGGTTTGATAGCTGACAGGTGTTCATCGCATCATAGCCGGTTGTGTGTCCGTACAGTATGTAATGTGCAGTCTTAAAACATTTATTGGAAGACTGAGGCTACGGCCACATCATTATGTCATTAGGTTTAATTCCCAGCCGGTCATGAATCTGTCTCCCAAATGTTTAATTTATGTAAACATTTTACTAAAACTAAAATGTTAACCTCATGGTTGGGCTAAAGAAAATGTTGATCACCAGAATTGTTACAATCATGTGATTCATGGTAGGACTATTGGAACCATGGTAGGGCTATTGGATCTACAGTAGGACTATTGGATCTACGGTAGGACTATTGGAACCATGGTAGGGCTATTGGATCTACAGTAGGACTATTGGATCTACGATAAGACTATTGGAACTATGGCAGGGCTATTGGATCTATGGTAGGACTATTGGAACTATGGCAGGACTATTGGATCTACGGTAGGACTATTGGA